>LTAE01004241.1:31357-54634 GCA_001647135.1 Pontederia paniculata | reverse complement strand
TGTTTACCTGTTGAATTAAAGTGCCATTCAGGTTAGGAAAAGAGTGGGGCAGTAGAGGTATGGGTCTTGACATATCATCTTCAAAGACTCTTTTGAAGTGGGTGGTTGCTAGTTGAATGAGGGTAGCTTGATCCTCTATCCATGAGCCATCGGCTCCTTTTAGCGCTTTGACTTGAATCCTTCGTCTTTTGATGACTGCGGTAGTATGAAAAAACCTTGTGTTCTTGTCTCCATGTTGAATCCATTGACACCTAGATTTCTGGTACCAGAGGAGTTCTTCTTGTGCTAGGATAGTTTCAAGTTTGGATTGGAGGTCCTGCTCTAGGTCGCGGAGGAAACTGTTTGGTCTTGCTTGTGTTGCCTTCTGGATACCTTCTAGTCTAGCCATAAGCTCCTTCTTCCTTTTTGTTATATGACCAAAAGTGGATTTGTTCCATTCCATTGCTGCATTCTGAAATTTAAACAGGTTTTCACGGAGGGGAGCATTTCCTGTCCATGTGCTCCCTAGTAGATGTGGGAAAGTATCATGTGAGTGCCATGATGCCATATATCGGAATGGTCTTCGCCCCTGTCTTGTTTGCACCTGGAACGTCTCAAGTAGTAATGGGTGATGATCGGATTTGAGTAATGGTAAGACTCGTACGCCTGCATTGGGGTATGTTGTTCTCCAACTGGGGTTGCAGAGGGCTCTATCTAGGCGTTCGAAGAGTCTGGATCCACCTCTCGTGGAGCCCCTCCAAGTGAATCTCGGGCCTGAAGATCCAAGGTCCAGCAAGCCGCAAGAATGGATTGTCTCGTGGAATTTTGCTGAGGATGAATAATTGACCGAGCAGCCCCCGACTTTTTCTGAGTCGTTGAGAACCTCATTGAAGTCGCCGATGAGTAGCCAAGGTAATGAAGGATCGATCGATGCCGTCTCTTCCAAAAATCTCCATAGTTCCCGTCTTCTATGCACCTGAGGGCTGCCATATACAGCTGTGAGTGCCCACTGCTGGGAGTCAACCTTTATGTTGCAGTGTAAGGCCTGGGTATGTTGGCGAACTATCTGGAGTTTGACAGATGTTGGGCACCAGAGCACCCATATGCCTCCGGAGAAGCCAATGGCCTCGACACGGACGAATTTGTACTCCTTTAATTTTTTACAAACTTTCTCCGCGGAAGTTCCACTTATTCTTGGTTCCAAAATTATCAGTATCTCTGGTTTGTGCAATCTGATATATTCTCGTAGTGTGCGGGTGAATTTGTTGCCGCCCGCTCCTCGGCAGTTCCAGGATAAGATACGCATAAATAATATGTGGAGGTATTTAGGATCGTGGGTGAGCTTGTGTTGCTGCGCCCATTGCAAAATCCATTTCCTCCGCGTCCTCATCTGTTGGATGGCAGTTTGAAGTGCTTGCAGGGTGCACTCTTCTTTCCATGTTTGGATGTTCCCAAGCATCCACTAAGTGGGTGTCACTCGGGTCTTCAAGCTCCTTTGTTGTTGTTTGGCCATCTCTGGGCACGTGATTTGAAAGCATGTGTTGCTGCCATTCCGTGTGTATCCTGGGGGGGTTTGCATGGGTGTTAATGCACGTGACATCTTTTGTTGTGTTGTTGAAGCTGGGTCCGGTATCACTCCAGCTGTGTTGAGCATTGGCGGACATGATGTTTCCTTGATTGACAACTGGCTTTCGAGAAGAACCATCCTCGGATGATGTAAGGGTCTTATCCTTTGGCTCCGTATGATTTTTTGCTGTGCTCTGTGGCCGATGCCCTTCTCGCTGGTACGAGGATTTGACCTTCTCCTCCCTATCCTTTGTTTGCAGAGCAATCTTGGATGGGGCGATGTCAGCTGTGATCTTTGTTTTCCCGATGTCACCTTTTTGCCTCGAGCCTTGCGTGGGTCGTTTCCTCCTTCGGTGTTGTGCTCTAAGCCAGGGTCCGTACAGACTTTCCGTTGGTGTCTGGGGTTCCGCGCTTGGCGTCGAGATGGCCGTTGGAGGTTTGGTGGTGACCGTCTCCCTGGGCTCCGGCGGCTGTTGGTAATCCGTCCTCTTCGCGGCCGGGCAGTTTTCTTTACCATGGTCCAACTTACCACAGTTGAAGCATAATAAACCAAGGCCTTCATACTCCAGCCTGTAGGAGCGTCCTCTAATCTCCACGGATGGAATGATTGGATCATCGATGTTGAGTTCCACGCAGAGTCTGGCGAAATTGCCTCTCGCACCGCTTTCGGAGTGGCGATCTATGCGTAGGAGGTGACCCAAACCAAATCCTAGACGCCTGAGAATCGTCCTGTTTTGCAGCTCGACAGGAAGCTCTTGGATGCGCACCCATGTTATCATGCTGGATATCTTGGCTTCCCTGGGGTGGAAGTCCGGTATCCATTCCCTGACCGAGAGGAAATGTCCCATGAGAGCCCATGGACCTCCAGTCAGCGCCCATGTTCTGTCCTCCTCGGCTGAGAACTTGACCACATAATAGTTGTTCGGCAGGTCAGTAATGGAGAGGCGGCCTGCTCGAGCCCAGATTTTGCGGAGGCGCTCTGAAATGGCTTGGGGACCAATGAATCTCCCTACGAGCTTCACGATGAGCGAGCCATTCCATGGCGAGGCGAAGCGATTCACTTCCTCATCGGTGACAAGTATCTTGAGGCAGGTAGGATCTCTGCGGTCGATGGAAGATAGGATGTCTGACAGAGGTTCGTCATTCTCCTCCCTGGCGGAGCGCTCTTGTGGATCCTCTTCCTGCAATGGGTTGTTGGAGTTCAGGAGGGCCTCCTTGTAGCCGTTAGGCCCCTCAACACGTCGAGGTTTTTTGGTCATAGGCAGGGTTGGGGGTGAGCTGCTGCTGGAGATGTTGTTCCTGGTACCTCCGGGGTCGCCCAGGTCTGGTGGTGGGAATGGCAAGTTGGAGTGCAGGGGAGGGTACTGGGGTGAGTCGCCGCTTGGCATCTCCGGAGATTGCATGAATAAACTATCGGCAGAAAACTCCTGTTGGTCACTTGAATAATGTTTTCTAGTGACTTGTTTTTCTCGGTGACAGGTATTTTCTGTAATATGTAGATGAGGACAATATTTTAGCTGCAAAATATATGAGTATCGATATGTATCTGCATTGCTAAGGAAATTAAGTGAAAACCATACATGATAACCTGTTGGTTTGCAATTTCTGCAACCTTTCTTCTAAGATTGATCTTCGATGTCCAGTATAAGCATGTCATTCTTAGTATTGTCAGTCGACAGTTCATACTTTGATGGTAGTTCACAGCAGCTTTAGAATCTGTAGGTCATGGTAGAATTATGAATTAATGAGAACGAAACAAGAATGTCAGTTAAAATTGGAAAGATGTTTAATATCTTCATCTTAGAATGATTTACAAAGGAAGGATTGCTATTTTTTTATAATCTGAAAATGTAAAATTGTATAGGATGGGAAACTTGCATCACAGAATAGAACAACAAAAATGCACTGTTAAAATAGTTCATATTTTGATATTCAATTATTTCAGTATTACATTAAGGAATTAACTTGTTCAAGCATGGGATGATTACATCATCCAGGAAGATGTCCTTCTATCTGATATTTCATGTTTCACAGGGAAAAAACATAATCTGAGCTTTGAATAAACTATATCTAGCATTCCTAGTAATTATTTCACATTGTTTCTCTGAAGCATGCTTTCAAGTTACAGACAATAGGCAGACTGTTCTTCTATCTGATGTTAGATTAAACAACATCGTAGACATTAATGTTATTGTTTGTGATTATACTGTTGTCAGCATAGTCATTTTGCCCTTATATTAATCTCATAAAGTAATAGAACAGAGAACAAATAACCAATACTTCCTAACGAAAAAAAGAACTAGTTTTTGATGAAATGAATTTCACAAGACTAAATTAATCCATTGATGATTGTATTTTATTGGTCATCCTATGTGTACATATCACACATGAATTATATTTTTTATGTAGCAAGGTAACATTCCACATAGAAAGGAAAGACGATTCACTTGTAGAATGATTGCAGTGTCCAATAACTTAAACTTCTCATGTCATGCATCTCCACACATCATTTAACTTGTAATGTGCTATATGAAAAATACATTTTTCCTGGAATTGTGACTAATCAATTGATTCTTCATCAATCATCCTTAGCATGATGTTGAATTGACTTTTCTTTCACATTAAGGCCCAACGTTAGCCAATTTAATGCTCCAGTAAAAATTTAAAGTTCGATTTGTGTTTTTCTACAGCTTACAGACAATGCATGATGTCTCTGCTCTGATTCACCACCTGGGTAGTATGGAGTCTAAAAGCATATCTAGATTCTTCCTTGAACTATAACATGGGATTTGCGGGACGTTAACTGTAATTCTGGCAACATAATTTTTAGTAACTTCTCTGCTTATTTATTGTGGAAGTCAAGTTTTTCTGTAAGCATGAAAATTTTTTGCAGTATTGCATGACTAGAGTAACATTGACTTGGATCACATCAGGGAAAGAGGATAGAGAATGGAGTCTATCTCGGTCCACTAGGTTGTTTAACCTTTGAAGGCCCATTTTCATGGAAGAACAGGATATTGGCGTTCATCTTCCAGAGCATTCGCATCAAGGTTGGTCCATTTGGTCCCTTGCAGCTCAGTCTGGGACAGGAGGAGAGGGAGCCTACCACCAAGGATCCATTCTTCATCTGGTTCTACATAGATGAGGAGATTGCTGTTGCCCAAGGTAGAAGTGGAGGCACCGCATTCTGGTGCCGTTGTCAACGCGTTACATAGTGCAGTCATCAGAATGAATTCAACTGCTATAATCTTGTAACATTTTAGTCCCTTCGCTTGCTCATATCACCAGATGATTACATTGGCAAATGTAAGTGGGCTGCCTCATTTCCTTCATGTATTTGAATTGGGTGCGTTGAAACAACGAGGATGTATAGTTCATATTTCGGCGGCTTATATATTCTTGTGAATGAAAGCATACAGTTTGTTGAGAAAATAAGGAGCGCCAAGTTAGCATATGCTTTCCCTCAGTTACTGGAAGCAGAATAAAAAGTTTGGCGGAGCAACGGTTAAAAGGTGAAAATAAAATGAACAGGTAAAAGCACACACATACACACATACTCTTTCTCCCCTAAAAAGTAAGGTAACGATACTTTCTATAAAAAAAATATAAATACTTTTCACTTACACATTCTTTAATATATATATATATATATATATATATTTTGTTGTTCCTTATTTAAATGGGGAACAACTTGAGGCTCATTGTATTAACCGTTGGATCAAAGATCCACGGTTGCAAACAGTTTAGTCACTTTTTATTACAATCGTGGATCTCTGATCCAACCGTTGATACAATAGATCTCAAGTTGTCCCTCCTTCAAAGAGGGGACATCAATATTTTGTCCATATTAAAATCATGTTAAACTATTAGAAATGTATTTGTGTAGGTCTATCATATATTTAACATCTTACTGTTGATAAGATAAGTAGTACGGTGTTAAAGTGATAACACTTCCATTGAACTTTTTCTTTTATATCTAATCTTTCATACCAATAATTTATTCTTTTTCTCCTTTCCAAGTTTACTATTTTTGGCATACATATATTAAATTTTATGTTAAAATACGTTGGGAATTAATAATCAAATGTGTTTTTCTAGTTTAGATTAAGACCTAAGAGGTCGTTTAGCGCTGGAAAGATGTCCCTAATGGGTGCTATCTTCATTATCAGTGAGGTGATAATTTAGATTACGAAAGAAGTAAAAAATGACTGGTAATATGTTGCAGCCAAACGTTGTAATATAGTGGGCCCTGAGAATTTTAAATTAAATAACCGATAATCTATCTGAATTACCTCATACCAAACGCCCCCTAAGATGCTACAATTGTCATCTTATTGGATTGCTAAAGCCCGTGATTTCCTAGGGGCAGCTCATGTGGGTGACGATGGTCACAATCAGAAGAGGGAGAGGGTGAAACTTGCTTGGGCAACGACTCGGGTTTGTAAAAGGGGAGCACTTGCTTGGGCAGCGATACCTATTCAATTTTATCCCATCCGCATACCATGATTTGGAGTTGGAGGAAGAGGAAATGAGTTAGAGAACCAATAACAGCTACGAGAGAAGAGAATAGAAAGATAACACGTATGTAGTGATATTCACCACTTATGGTTTAAGGCATGAATAATTTAAATTGAACGGTAACATTTTGAATTAATGTTTTCCTATAGCATAGAATATCGGATGATGTTTATTCTAGGATTAGATGCGAAAAATTTGTTGAAAATCAATAAATCAAATTCTCTTGAACACACTACAACCCATGACCGAACCTATTAAGAGGTTGAAGATGACATTCACAAACAATACTTGAAATCACAATCCAGATAAACTTGAATCACGTGAAAAATTAAGGATTTTAAAGAAATCTCGTAAACCATGACAAAAAAAATTTCTAACTCGTGCATATTGTTTCACCGATTATGGCCTGTGAAACATAATCATGACCACAAAATCATGTTTTATATAATAGGTAGATAATATAAAGCTACGTTAGGAGGCATAGTATTGTTACTTCATATGAATGCTTCCATACTAACAATAACATAAGCATTGCCACCATCATGAACCAGAAATTCATGGGTTGTAACTTTCAAAGAAAAATCTTAAAAAGTCCATCACAATCGAGAAAATAGATATCATAATAATAACAAAACTTATATGTAAAAAAAAATAAACGTATTTAGTGCAACAAAAAATGTTGAAAATAAGTGAATGGCAAGTAAATCATTAATGAAGAATCTTATAATGCACCAATAATGCTGATTTTTAAGTCATCTTGTTAAGTTTAATAAGAAACATAATTGTTGTAGAACATACGAAGATTGTTTGGAATCCACCAAAGTTATCATGAATTAAAAAAATAAAATGATATAAAATTCAATTGGGGGAAATATATGATCTCTTATTATATTCAAACCAATAAAACTTTTGTATAGAGTTTTAAAATGATAGGTTAACTCTTTATAAGAAACTAAAATAATAACCAAATCAAAGATAAAAAAAAGTACAAACAACTAAACCTTCTAAACTAATAGTGCTTTATGCTTTATCCAATGTTCATGTTGGACAATGTATAAGATATGGTTTATTGATGTATAGCATGTGTTATCTTATTGTTGATTGACAATTGTGCAATTATTGATTACTTAATTAAGAAGGATAAAAAGAAACTCTGACTAAGTGGCTACAAGAAATAACACATGATAATGTAACACTCTTGCACAAATGTTGATATTGTTATGATTGCTAGGCACAATTTACTTGTTATGTGGCAGCAATTTTCATGAATAGTCTCATAACTTTATTAGGATCCTACTTTGAACTCTAATTTTTAATTTGTAATAAATTGGTTCTCCAACTCGACAAAACATTCATTGGAGATCTATCCATCTAAGATATTGATTTTTTTATTCTCTTATAATGTCAAACACATGATAAAACCACATAAGTAAATATTTTTCGTAAATGATCCTCTAAATTTGCTCAAATCCTACTTTGCTCCCCCAGTTTTCATTGTAGCATACTGATAGTCTAACTTTCCTTTGTAATAAAAGGTTCACCCCAACTTTTAGTTTATAATAAATTGGTTTTAGAACTTTATAACATATTCATCAAAGTCTACTTCACCTGAGATAATGTTCTTGTAAACCTTGCTACATTCAAGATTTTTTCATCAGTTTTGTAAAAACTTTTTTTTGTGGTTGTGATCATAACAAAATTTAATTATGAGATTTTTTTTTCTTCTCAACTTGGTTCCATTAATTGATTGAAGCAAGTGCTTTTGTGCTAATAATTTTATTAAGAGAGTCAAGTTATATGCATCAAGTACAATTATATTTTTGTTAAGACTATCTACAAATTTAGTAAGTCGCATAGAGGTTTCAACTTATTTAATACATTATTAGAACCTCGAAAAGGATTCTATGTGCATATAAGCAAGTCATCATTGACTTCTAAAAGAAAACTTTGAAACATCCTTCCTTCTTAATTGTCTTTTCTAATCTTTTAGGTTGTGTACTTTTAACTATAACTTGCTTGTTTATACTTGTTTCTAATTTATACTTATTATGTTAATGATATTTCTGGTGAAGGGGTCTTCCATGAACAAATTGTAAAGTTGGAGTTCAATTTGTTACAAACTAAAGTTGAAGGATTAAGGTGGGATTTGGGCAAAGTTTGGAAACCATACATAAAAAAATTATTCACTTATGTGACTTTACCACATGTAATGTATGGAGAGAAAATCGAAACACTTGTTATCTCATATGAAAGATTTACTCGGTGAACATGTTGTAAAATTGATGGACCAATTTGTTACAAATTAAAGTTCGAGATCGAAGTGGGATTCAAGCAAAGCTAATGAAAATTAAAAAAATTGCTTATTTAGTGATGTCAACTCTTTATATTATTGTTAACTTTATGTCATCACACAATAAATGACTCTGACAAATATTGCAAGCATTCGAAATGAAAAAAATTCCTCCTAAAACACGTGCCTAAAAATCTTTCAATACTCACATCATCAAATTATCACAGAAAAATGATAAAATTATAATGCATGCATTGTGAAAATGTTAGGAGAGTTTAGGCACAACTTTAGGAGGAATGTCACTTGATTTGATTGTTGCACATGATAGTTTCCACATACATACACATCAATAAGATTGTGTTTTGGTTGATTTTCATGTACTTAAATAATATGTTTTAGGAGCATGTACTTCCACATTACAAATAAAAGTTAATTTGGTTTGCAAAAAAAAAAACATCAAGGATCATAACATTTTAAAGGCCCTCAAGAAATGTGCCAAAAATATTTGGCGAGAAATATTTTTTTGATTTGTTACACTATTATTTTATATCTTTCATAAATATAACACAATCAGGTACTCAACTAGCTCAGTAACTTCTATTTTCTACAATATCTAACATTCATTTCAAAGCATAAAATAAGTTTTTTTAATATTTAAAATAAGTTTCATGTAACTAAAAAATAATTTTCTCAAAAAATTGAAGTACTTAGTTTAATTTATTTCAAATTTTAAATTAAACTTAATTTCTAAATCAAACAAAATGATTTAATTTTCTTTAGAATAATAAATGATTAAACCATACCAAAGTTCACTCGATTAGAAAAATCTCAACTCATACTTGTCACAATCATAGTTGGATTGGATCGGATCATATCTAATGCTAACAGAAAATCAAATTTGAACTGACTCAAATTAATTCGCATCAATTTGAATGGTCACATCATTGGTTGTCCATCCCTTCATACACACTACTTTGTCACTCTCTCAAATGAAAGTCTTTTACTTTGGCGACTTCTTCCCTTGGGCACACCACATTTACTTGTGGTATTTACATTAAATCATAACACACACACATATAGTGATCATAAAACAAAAAATGCATCGAATAATTCGAGTAGATAAATTTTGAAATAATATAGATAACATGAATTACTTGAATGAAATACTTCATAATTCAATTATTCAAACTCTTAAATTACCTAAATGTAATATAGATTAAGATTATTTTAATTCATTTCCTACAAGCTTAAATTTTAAAAGAAACATAATTGCTATTATTGACAAACTAAACTAGTATTCAATAATCCTACAAAGAAAAAGAAATCCTTATGTTCATAGGGAATGATAGTATCCGACTCTTTCTTATGAAGAATATGCCTGTCAGAATCTCTAGTGTAGGAAAATTTAATTCTTCGTCTCTTTTCTTGCATATCCTTGAACTCATCTCAACTGAGAAATTCGATTTTTCTAGCTTTAACATAAAAAACTTTCTATACATTTTTAAACTAAAAAATGCTTGATTTTTATTTTAATTATAGATGTAACCAACTCGCTAATAAGGATATAGCAGAAAGAAATAACAAAAAAAGTCTCAATTAAGAAAAATATAATAGAATACAAATAAATAGTATTTATAAAAACTACTCAGTATGCACATGTATTTAAATATATACTAATTTAAGATTAAATACTACTTACGAGATTGCTATAATTAACTAAAATAATTTACACAACAAATTATACGTGTGGACGAAAACAATATTTTTTTTTCTCGATTTTTAAATTAGAGTACCAGAAGATTATTCTTCTCATCTTCATCATTCGGAAAAATACTTTTCGAAGTTGGGTCCTGATTGGAGGTCTCCAAACTTTATTTAATTCCTAGTTGTAGCTCAATAATTATATCTCAATTTGTGAATTCTTAAATTTTATTATTATTATTATTATTATTATTATTTTTATAGATATTTAGACTTTGTTTGGGAACTAACTAATAATAAAATTTTATGGTGATGGATGAGTTAAATTAAATCATGGCATATTTGAATAATTTAAATAAAAAATATTTATACCATTTATTATATATTATTATTTATGACCCTTAATAAATATAATATTATTAATATTTATTTGATTTATTATAATATTTATATATTTATTATTTTTATATCTCTTTATATATTTTTTTCTTATCCTTAGTCCTGTTGTTCTCTTAATATATTTTATTTTTTTCACAATATTTTTATCTTTTTATTTTTTTAAATAAAGATAAAAAAGATTGAAGATGATAGTTAAATATAAAAAGAGTGAAAAAATTAATATTATTATCACATAAATAAAAAATATTGTTCAAATGACAATACTTTAATATGCTAACATAAAAATGATCATAAAAATAATTATTTATCTCAAATTTAATAAAAATAACTAATTTGAAAAAAAATATTATGATGACATTCAATATGACAAATAAATTAGTCCGAGAAAAAATAAATGTGAATGAATAAAAGTTAAACAAATGTAAGTATTAAATAATTATAAATTAAGATAGAAAAAAGTTAAACCAACAAATGAACTCAAGTCAAATTTTTTTTATCATAAATCAAAATAATATAAAGAAAAATATCATTTTAAATGAACTATGATATACTGTTAGAAAGGTATTTAAATGGTTAGTTTTGCTTAAAAAAATTTATTCTTCCTAATTTTACTAATTTGGTGGAATAAAATATTTGGAATTTGAAGGTGTTTTTCCTAAACATCTACAAGAAAGAAAAGAGAAGGACACATAAATATGGAGAGAGAAAAATTCAAAAATTGTTCTTATATTTCTCCGTGATGGATCCAACGATGGACTGCCTCAACTCTCGAGCTAAATGGGCCGTGGCATAGTTAGGTTGCACAGTGAAAGCTATAGTAAGTTTTCCGAATTGTTTGAAAGATTCTATTGGCGGGTGCATCAATTTGATGCTTTTATCGTAGTATTTTTTGATGATATATTAATTTAGAGTTCAGATTTATAATCACACCTGCAACATCTCAGTATTACACTGCAATGTTTGCAAGACCCATCAATTTTATGTTAAAAAGAGCAAGTATAATTTTGCTCAGACTAAGATAGAGTACTTGAGAGATATTATTACTCAAAATGGACTCTCAAAATCACATATAACTTTTATAATTTTTTTATCCAAATATAATTTAACTAACATCACCTATTCATTTTTAATCTTATTTTTTCTAATACTTTAATTCAAGCAAGACCTTAAAAAAAATTGACATATCGCATAAGGGAAAAATGGGTATGGACACCTCTGAGACGTGCATATCTTATTGGAGTTCACAATTTCTCTTTTTCAACTTCCCCACAATGCATCCGTTCTCAGAGAACTGGGGAAGGCAACAACTCGGTATGGTCACCGTCGGCCGCCGTCGTAATCCACGGAGGCCGGAGGGACACGTGGACTCCCATTGAAACCATTTGACTCAAACACCCTCCTGGTCATGGAAAAGTCTTAAACAATTCCCTCCACTGCAACAATCCAGTAAAGGGTGAATTAGTCATCTCCGCCTCACTAAGCTTACAACACAAATGTGCGGGTGCACTTGGACAAAAATACCCTTCATGGGCGAGTCGACCTTTCGCAAAGTTGTAAATAAATCGAAATTGCATGGTCTTTTTATAACATTTCCCTTGTGCTACTCCGCGGAGCACATTTCTTAAAGATATCCATATAAAATATTGTTTCCGCCATCAGCATCAACTCCGCTGTACTGTGCGAACCACGTCTCTCATCTCCGCTCCGCCACTGCGTGAACTCGAAGGCTTCGGCCATGGCGGACGCATCATCCTCCATTCCGGCTCTCGAAACCTTAACCATTGATCCGGTTTCGGAGGCCCCTGTGGATGGCAGCACCCTCGTGGCCCTCTCCCTGGTCCGAGCCGGCGTGGACCACATGTTCGGCGTGGTGGGCATTCCCGTCACCTCTGTCGCCATCCGCGCCGTGGCCGCTGGCGTCCGGTTCATCGCTTTCCACAACGAGCAGTCCGNCTCGTGGCCCTCTCCCTGGTCCGAGCCGGCGTGGACCACATGTTCGGCGTGGTGGGCATTCCCGTCACCTCTGTCGCCATCCGCGCCGTGGCCGCTGGCGTCCGGTTCATCGCTTTCCACAACGAGCAGTCCGCCGGGTACGCGGCCTCCGCCTACGGGTACCTCACCGGCCAGCCCGGCGTCCTCCTCACGGTCTCTGGCCCGGGCTGCGTCCACGGGCTTGCGGGGCTGTCCAACGCCTTCGCGAACGGTTGGCCGGCTGTCATGATATCCGGGTCCTGCGACCAATCCGACGTTGGGAAGGGGGACTTCCAGGAACTCGACCAGGTGGCCGCTGTGAAGCCCTTCGTTAAGTTCTCTGCCAAGGCCACACATATCAACCAGATCCCACGATTGGTCTACGAGGTATTGCTCCACACGGTCATCGGCCGGCCAGGAGGGTGCTATTTGGACCTCCCGTCCGACGTCCTCCACCAAACGATACCGGAATCGGAGGCCAGCCGTCTCTTGGCGGAGTCCCAGAACCCTAAAATTGAACAAATTTGGGATGAAAAATCCTTGGACATCGAAAAGGCGGTCTCTTTGCTGAGGACTGCTGAGAGGCCGCTGGTAGTGTTTGGGAAAGGAGCCGCCTTCTCCCGTGCGGAGGAGCCGCTGCAGAAGTTGATCGAAACGACTGGGATTCCGTTCCTTCCGACGCCAATGGGGAAAGGTCTGGTTTCCGATACTCATGAGCTCGCCGCCACCGCCGCTCGATCACTTGCCATCGGCCGCTGCGACGTCGCCCTTGTCGTCGGCGCGCGGCTCAACTGGCTGCTTCACTTCGGAGAGCCACCTAGATGGTCGAAAGATGTGAAATTTATTCTAATTGACGTCTCAAAGGAGGAGATTGAACTAAGAAAACCTTATCTTGGCCTCGTTGGAGACGCTAAAAGGGTTCTGGAACTGATCAATAGGGAGATCAAGGACATGCCATTCTCTTTAGGAAGATCACATCCCTGGGTGGAGGCCATTTCCAAGAAGGCCAAGGACAATGCCGCGAAGATGGAGGCACAACTGCTAAAGGACGTTGTTCCCTTCAATTTCCTCACTCCGATGAGAATTATAAGGGATGCCATCCTCGCTCAAGGGAAACCAGCCCCCATACTAGTTTCAGAGGGTGCAAACACAATGGATGTTGGGAGAGCAGTGTTGGTTCAGAACGAGCCGCGCACAAGGTTGGATGCAGGGACTTGGGGGACTATGGGAGTAGGACTGGGTTATTGCATAGCAGCTGCAGTGGCATCACCTGGAAGATTGGTGGTTGCCGTGGAAGGAGACTCCGGTTTTGGATTCAGTGCAATGGAAGTTGAGGTATGATTCTAATATATGGTGACTTTTTTTAAAATATATGGTGATTTCAAATGTTTTTGCCAATTCTACAATGTTTGGACATCTAGGACAAGTGATTAGATCTTTGGTTTAGTTTTTGTCTTGGTAGTTTTTGTTCATATACCACATCAAACTGCACAATATCTTTCAAGGATGATATACTAAATTAGAGTTTTGTCTATAGTTCAACACTATGGTTCATCTTCACTTCATCATCTCCCATTTGGTTTCAACTATATCAAATCCTTCTTTGACATTCCATGCTATTGTGTTTAATAGGTTTAGAAAATATTAATTTGATTATTGTAGTTGTATTTGATTATCGGTAAGGTTGAGCAGAGCTTAATGTTATCTGTATGTGCTAACTGTGATATCAAAGTTTATGTTTCCTAATCATTATGCAAAAAATTGTTTGAGATGATTGTATGATGACAAATTGGGCTATCCTCTTCAGAAACCTTTTTGTGGTAATGTGACAACCTATAATTGTTTCAGACTCTTGTGAGATACCAGTTACCAGTTGTTGTGATTGTCTTCAACAATGGCGGTGTATATGGTGGTGATAGAAGAAACCCCGAAGAAGTCACAGGACCTTTCAAGGATGATCCTGCTCCTACTTCCTTTGTTCCCACTGCAGCATACCATACTTTGATTGAAGCTTTTGGGGGCAGAGGTTACCTTGTACAGACTCCAGAAGATCTCAAAGCTGCACTTTCTGAATCGTTCTCTGCTCGAAAACCTGCTGTAGTAAATGTTATCATAGATCCTTTTGCTGGTGCTGAAAGTGGGAGAATGCAGCATAAGAACTAAGGTAGTATTCAACATCTATCTGATAGGAATCCTTTTATTGGGCACATGTTGGTGGTTTTGGTATATACTTTCTGATGAACTTTGTCACGATCAGCGCCATAATTGTATGATTGTATTATATGCACGCCAATAAAATGTTTTCATATTCAACTCTGCAAAATAAAGTCAGTATCTGTCATCTGCAGTGAATTGTAATACCCTGAAACACTTGCCGCAATATATGTTCGTTGATCTTTTAATTAAAACACCATTTCCGTGTTATTTCTTTATCAGGAAATCTCTTGTAGCCTTAGTGCTTTGACCCATCATTATTCCCTCGCATGTCAGAATAATAAGTTTACATGCAAATTGGCACTGGTAGTTACATGCTGGTAGGGTTGTCATATGAATAACATAAGAGATGTCCTAAGTGTACTAAAGATAGCACAAGATTGTCAGTTGAAGCAAATTCCATGATGCAACTTTGTAGAGCACGATAAAGATCTTACAATGCTGAGACTTCCTTTTCTCGGTGCTGCTGAGAGGATGAAGATTAAGTTTTAAACTAAGCTAACATCTAAGATCTATTCATTATAGCCTCGTAATAGACATGTCACATTCTAGATAATATGTCTCATGTTATTTATGAGACGGCGGGCTGAATCTCTGCCGGTGCCAACTTGTTTGGTTATCTGATGTTGATTCATCATGTTCCCAGGTCTGCAGGGATTGTAGAGTTGAAAACTCTTTCCTTCGCCTTCTTTGCCTGTAAAAACAATAGAAGTCACACTGAACATACACTTTTCTGAACTATGTATGAATAAGAAGTTTCATCTCAAGCATTTCTTTTTTCAGAAATCTGTCTATGTTAATTTTGGTATGTGTCTGAAAGACAAAGCAACTTAAACACCTATAAATACATGTAGTGCTTGGTTATAGTTAAGGTCTAGAGGCACGCTTTAGTTAACTGAAGTCTTATTTAACTGGGAAGCTGAAGCAGATCTACTTGTTGATTTTTCGTAAGTAATTTTCCAGCTAAAACATATCACACTTGCTGACCTTGGGTCTTTTTCTTCACATGCATACATTTCTCCTTTCAATAAAAATGTGAGAGGTCAGCATTATATAAAACTGTCAGTTAAACAGTCTGATACACTGCTATACCTCGTGGAAGTAGTTTCAGTAAACAATATATTTGAACTTTATGAACAGGAAACCACTGATTTTATGTTTTGATTAGTGGAATATTATTAGTGGTCGACTGGAATGAAGCCTGATTAAGAAATAGCTGATTTTAGTGAACTCTAAATTAAACCACTCTGAATAATGCATTTAGTTGTCAAAACCATAGTATTCAGATATGCAGAACTAGCTGGAAATATGTACTTCAGCAAGGAACTTACTTCCTTTTCCCAGTTGGTGTGTATGATAATAGTTGAGAACAATGCTAACTGTACAGTGACACCACAGATAATTCCCATCCAAAGCCCCTGTTTGTATCAGATATTTCAGATTAAAAAATGCTCAATCATCATTAACTAGGAAAAACTACACAACAAAACATAATTCAGAAAACAGAATGGTTACCTTTCCCCCTGTGTGGAGGACGAAAGCTAGTAACACGGCAGAAGGAACACCAGCTACGTAGTAAGCTCCAAGGTTAACATAGGCGCCAATCTTTTGCCATCCGCATCCCCTTGCAACCCCTACTCATTTTACAGTTCAAATAAACATAATCAACTTTGATTGTTCTCAAATACCAAGGCATCATTCTCTGTAATCAATTTCATATCGAGGATATATCTCATCAATACTTGAGAATGAAAGAAAACTTCCAACCTGAAAGCACACATTGGATTGCATTTATCATACACGAGGTTGCAAGGATAGGCATCATAACAGCCAAGTATTTCACTACTTCTTCCTCGTTGCTGTATGCATATCCCCAAATGCGGCGCAACAGAATCATTGTTAAGCCGACCAATAAACCTTCTGTGACGGCCATGAACACAACCACTTTTACCGCCATGCGAGCAGCATGCGGCCGGCCGGCACCAAGTTCGTTTGAAACACGGGTACTGGAAGGGCAACACATCAGCACCAGGTATTGAAGAAGGTTAATGAAAAAAAAAACTTTTGATTGACTAACCTTACTGCAGCGGCTAGGCCAGAAGAGAGCATGAATACAGCTGCAGACGTGTTAAGGCTGAAACAAATTTAAGTGTATCAGATTCAGAAAAATTATGACTTAACAAGATGCTGACTTTAATACTCCTATATTTTTGCTTCATGTTGATTCTTAAAAGGGCTTCATGGGATGAAACTGAAAGAGAACCAAAGCAAATACATACAAAGTTTCACCTTATTGATAACACTGAAGTCTCCAACCTCGGATTAGGAAGAAGGCCGGAAAGAAGCACTATCATCTCATATGACCAGCCCTCCAAGCTGTAGGAATAACAAAAACCAGCCAGAACACGTAAAGAGCGTGATAGGATCTTAACGATATATGCGTACGTACATGTTGCTTACCAAACCATGATAGTAGATGGAATGGCCAGCTTAACAAAGTTCAGTATATCATGTAAAGCCTCTCTTGAGAAGCCAGTCCAGGTCTTCTTACAGGCAGGAGAAAGCCTGACATAGAGTGTCAAAAGCAGCACATTTGTCCAGTAAGAAATACCATTGGCCAAAGCTGCACCTTTATTGCCAAGGCCAAATTTGTACACTAAAATCCAGCATACCACGAAGTGAAACAGAGTCGAGATACCAGAGCTCAACATGATAGGGAAGACATCGTTCTGTGTCTGCAGGAACCTAATATAACACTGGAGGAGACCAGCGGCAAATATGCTCGGGATCATCCATCGAGCATATAACCCAGCTTCATTGGCTATTTCTGGATCTTGCCCGGAAAACAAGAGAATTTTGCCTGTATAGAACCAGATTACAGCTACTGGAACACTAACGAGAATCAGGACAAGCATGGCCCTCTGCATATGAATGCCCAACATGTGATACTTCTTGGCACCAAAAGCTTGCCCGCTCAAGGTATCTAATGCACTTGCCATTCCCATCTTATTAAGGAAGAAAGCGTCATGTCACATTTTGTAAGAAATGAATGAAAAAGATAACTGCATGCTTCTTAATTATGTTTGCAAGATAGATTTTTGACATTAGAATCAAGTTTCGAACGTCCTAGCAGATAGTTCAAGTTGCATTAGACTATGAGATAATAACAGGAACTTGATGTTTCTGATGAAGTATGAACTGCTGAAGAAATGTAAGTACTTTTGATGTAATACAAAATCATAGAATGACAATATAAGAAAAGAACTGAGTTTCTTCATGAATTAGTGACATTTCTTTTCTTGTGATAGTATGACTATCTTGAACACCAAGGTAATCTATTTAAAGTTTAAAGCGATCTGTCAAAGCAACAACTTGGTATGCTTCCCTGATATGATCTAAAGTTTTCCATTTTTTCGTCACTTGGCAAAGATCTAATAATGTCACATCACATGCTACAGATCGTGAACTTACCAAAAGGCTGAAACCAGTGACCCCGGCAAAGGACGTGGCCATGGAAGCACCAGCCAGTGCAAGCTCTCCGAGATGGCCAACGAACATAACTGATATGATCTGAATAGCATACTGCAGCAGGTTCCCCACTATCAGAGGCCCTGCCAGCCACAGTTGCTTCTTCAGCTCGCTCAAGAACTCACCTTCGGACTCTGAAGGCACAACGATTCCACTGGACTCCGGTATGAGAGGAGACTCCAGACTCGGTTTCTCCATCTGTGTGTGTTTGTGTGATGCTGTGAAGAGAAAGAGAACACAGAATCTGCTATGTCAAATAAACATACGACAGGTTTGGATTGTATATGTAGGTCTCAATTTATCCTTTTCAGGGGCTTTCGTTGAGGCAGAAGCAGACAAAATCTTGTCTCTACGAACATCTCTTAAGGAAGGAGGAATCTTTTTACATTCACTAAAATCTAGTCATAAAGTTAATGTGCAGTCTGTGGTATGGCAATTGTTTTATTTTTTTTATCTACAAGTCATAAAAATTGACTGACAATGAGATTATGAAACATATTGCCATGAAGAAAATGATAGAATGAGAAACAATTACCTCCCAACAAGGCCACGAGAGAGTTAGTGAGATAGGAGACATGTGAGAAAGATATATATACACATATATATATATATATATATATATATATATATATNNATATATATATATATATATATATATATATATATGGAAAAAATGGAGGTGCTCCCTACTTAAGTAGGGAGCACCATGCTCCCTACATTTTAAACCGTAGGATCTGAGATCTATGGTGACTTGATTTAGGAGAGAGAAAAAAAGTAGGAGAGAGAATATTTAATATCCACCGTAGATCTAACATATATATATATATATATATATATATATATAGAGAGAGAGAGAGAAATATTAGCGTGCATACAAAATGTGTGTATGCACCGTGCATACATACACTCTGGACCTTTGGATCGGTATCATTTTAGTCCAATGATAGGGAGGGAGAGAGAGAGATGGTTATCAACAATGGACCACAGTGAGACTTTAAAAGCAACCTAATTTTAAAAGTACTTTTTGATTTTACACGGCTCCGTTGTAAACTCATTTAAAATTTGTTAACTTCTGAACTCGAACGAATTTTGTTGGAGAGTTTAACCTCATTGTTCTCAAGTTTCCTTTTGATATTGACATTATATATATGAGTATGTTTTAGATTAGCAGCAGAGTCAGGAATTATGAATTTGTAAATTTTAAATTTCATTCGGATCATGTGAAACAAGTATAAAATATCATTTTCTTTTCTAACTTCTTTTACAAGTTAGAATGTTCTAAAGAATCGATGTTATAACAAAGAAATCATCAACCAATTCAAAGTTATAATAGCGAACAATATCAATAAAAGAATGAGAAATAAAACTTACTTCACTTAACCTCATTCAAAATGTTTGTTATTAATTCCTTATGATATTAATATAAATAATATTATTTAAATATTTATATATAACATATATTATTGTTTATATTAAAAAAATAATTTATTTGAAAATTACTTTTATTTTCTACTTATACCAAAATAGAATATGAGGAAAATTGTATAAAATTAAAACATATAATGAATTTTGATGAGAAAAAAGTAGGATGAAAAAATAATAATGCTAAAGTTTATCATTAATTTTAACGTACTAAGTGTTTTAAAAAAAATAAATATACATATAAATATGTTTGGGGAAAATGATGTACATAATATTTATATTGTAAGTGAATAAAACATAAATGCATATTCGGTAATTGAAATGATTGGTTTTAGGAAGTTTTAAAGGGTAAAAGATGGGGAGAAAATGAGAAGAGATTAATAATAATAATAAATTGATATGAGTTGAAGAGAAAATAAAATAAAAATAATAATTAAATTATAGTATATTAATAATTTTTTAATGTAAGCTTTGCACCTGCACCACTCTTATCTATGACTTGATATATGAATATTTTTAAATAAGAAAAAAATTGGATGAAATTAATAAATCAAAAAGTTCAAAGATGTTGGGATCGAGCACTGCATATTCGATAGAATTGAAATTATTGGTTCTACATTAGGAAGTTTTAAATGGTAAAAGATAGGGAGAAATGAGAAGATATTAATAATATTAAAATTTTGATATGAGTTGAAGAGAAAATAAAAAAAATGATAATTAAATTATAGTATATTAATAATTTTTAATGTAAGCTTGCAGCTGCATCACTCTTGTCTATGGCTTGATATATGAATATTTTAAATAAGAAAAAACTAGATGAATTTAATAAATAAAAAAGTTGAAAGATGTTAGAATCAAGCACAACCCATCTTGAACATGAAAGAATTTTCCATCCATCAAGCTAAAGCATTGACATATGTATTTAGCACTACTGACTACTACTTATTCAAATTTATGTGGGGTGCAAGTGCACCGAGGAACCCCTTGACTTCGCCCCTGCTTAGATAAATATTTCAACCAAAACTACTCTCATAATGCGAACTTTTACATGTAGTAAGGAGTGATAACGGATCTTTATTTTTAATTGCTGAAATGGAGACATGAGTGTGGATCATTTAATAAATTGCAACGTGCTTTAAGGGCATATCGCGAGATTGCAAATCAGACCAGAGAATGCCATTAAACTCTGATCTCTCTCTATCTTTTAAGCGGGTGTTTAACGAATAAAAAATTATGATAGATTATAATTGATTAAGCGCAATTAAAGATTTGATCGATGTAATAAAGTGTGGTTGACATAGTTGGCAAGGATTTATCATTTCCGTTCTCGTTCATAGATCAAATTCTAATAACTCTGGACACCAATGAGTTTGACACTAAAAAAAGTAAATTTGATCGATATTGAAATTCTATTTTGTTAACTTATTTAATAAATTAATTTGAGACAATAGAAATTAAAGATTAAGCAATAATTTTTAATAAGCTACATTTATTTACGTCTAGAAATACAGGTTTCTTTTTCATTCCTAATCCATGCCTTCCGGTGGACACTTTTTCAGTAACTAAGTACAAAAATTATACCCAGAATTAGAATTACTTGCTCAACTAGCAAGATTGGAATGCTTATATTACATTTTATATACAAATTAATTTCTTCTAAAAGCAACATGCATTTTTCGTCTTCTTTATATATATATATATATATATANGTCGGGTCAAATCCGAACTGACCCGATCATAACCTGATCAAGGATCGAGTACGGATTTTAATTTTTTGAACCCAATCAACCCGACCCAACTCGATGACCCGAACTTTTATATCTTTTTTATTAAATTTAAATCAATTTATTCTTAATAAAAAATTTTATTACTTTAAAATTAAAATTTATTACAAATTTATACTTTATATCATTTAAATCATTATAAAATATTGAAAAAAAATATGTTTCTTTATTTTTTAAAATATAATTAATGTTAAGTATTATAAAAAAATAATTAAAAATATATAAAAAAATTTAATCGGATAAATCGATGACCCGATCCGAACCAACCCGATCCAATGAAGGTCAATTTGGATCGAATTTGATGATTACTTTGTCATCAACCCGATCAAATCCAATCCGAACAAAATCAATCGAGTTGGGTCGAATTTGAATTTAGATTGGGTCAAATCCGATCCGTGAACTCCCCTAATTACAAAAGCTATTACAACATTTAAAGTAAAAGTTTCAAATGCGCACAGATAAAAGTTTTAATAATTCATTACAATAACTCATTTATGCTATTTTATACTTCTCAACTAATTCTACAATGTTTATCAAACACTTTTTTCTATATTATAATTGGATCGCTAATAGTTAATCATTGTATCCTATCCACTTATTTAGTGATTGCTTTTGCCAAACATAGCTAATAATAGTTAATCATTCAGTTTATAAATTAAGCAAAAAAATATTTGAGAAATAAAGTGTTTATTATTAGAGATAAAATGACAAAATGAATTACCAATGTTCTTAAAGCTAGTCCAGCCGTTCAATCAGTTCAAAAGAACCATCAATTGGCTCGGTTTGGTTTGATCCAAAAAAATAGAATAAATGTTGAACCGATATAAACCCCTTGAGAGAAATTGATAAACTGACAAAAAATTGATTCAACTTCAGTTTTAGAAAAAAAATGAAATTTTGGAAAGATGGCAGAAATACTTAAAAAAAGAAATAATAGGCAACACCAAAATAGAAAAAAAGAAATAAATATGAAAATAATTAATAGGGAGCATAAACAAACTAAAATAAGAAGGAGGTTGACAAAAAATGCAAACAAAAAAAAGGGAAAACAGATGAAAACCAAATAATTGCATAGTATATCATAGAAAAGCTTGAATGATCATTAATATATCATCATTATTATCATATAAATTATAAAATAATAAAAAATATAATCTTCATGATTTTTGGAGAAGGATATTAACTTTTCAAAATATATTAAATAATTTGAGAAAAAAAAACGTTCAAAAGAACTACTAAAGTAAAATAAGAGAAAATGTCGAGAGTTTTTTATGGTAAAATATGTAGGATTCAAATGACACCAGGGGGGAAGAGGTGAATTGGTGTATTAAAAAACGTTCTCTACTTTTGATTTTATTGATGAGTTATACTAGCGGAAGCATATAAGTGCAAATGTAAACATGCAAAGAGAAGAGAACGAGAGAGAAAAATAACTAAGCACACAAATACAAAGTTTGTTGACGAGGTTCGACCGAATTCCTGACCTACATCCCCGCTCCGGTCTTCTCGCACTAGAGATCTCCGGAGATCACTGAACTCCTTCTTCAAGGGCGAAGGCTCCCTTACATCTTCTCCTTTCTTTCTCGATGACAAGGAGAAAATCTCTTATAGTTCGCTCACGAACTCTCAATCCCTTATCTTGAGGATTCTTCACTCGAATCTCAGAAGGAGAACTAATGCTTTCTATCGCTCAAAGTTCTCACTGAATATTTTGCCAAAGTTACTTCCCAAGACTCTTGGGATTACAATATATACTCTGCACTAACGACATAATTCTCTCACTCAGAAAATTAGCTGTTAATGCAAGTACAATACCTTCACCTACTCCTCGGTCGTTCACTGCTCCTGCCTCGGTCGACCGCTGCTTTGGTGAAGTCTCCACTTGAACTGCCGCCTGGTGCTTCG
>LTAE01004241.1:15797-28606 GCA_001647135.1 Pontederia paniculata | reverse complement strand
GAAGACGGTTCTCCTACTTGGTTTACTACTTGAGACATTTTTACTAATCTACGTCTCTTAACGACTTGCTTGTTGGGCGACATGATCCGTATGGACAGATAAGACTATGCGAATCTAGGGTATCGAGGAAAAAAGGATAGTACAAAGAAATGGAAAGATTTGATTCTGTGAAGGAGACATATTCATAATGGGATTAGTTTTCGTTATAATCGTAAACTCTAATAAACCCTAGTAAAGAAAATGCTTAAACTGACATTCACGACTCAAGGATGAAGTTTTAGGTTTACCTATATGCTCAAATCTTTGGTAGAGTGTGTTTTGAAGTCTTTTGATCTCTTGAGGCTTCAGAAGATTTGAAACCAAGTTTGGAGGGAGAGCGATGAGGAAAATGCGAAGGATATGAACAATCATCCTCTTGAATAATTTTCTGTGTATACTAACAATCGGGCATGTCCCACACTATATAACGTGTTCGCAATATCGGTCGCGAAACAAGTGACGGGTCGACCGAAATAAGGGAGTCGGTTGAGTCATGATCACAGTGGTCGTCCTATCACTAAGTGGACGACCTTGATTCCATTAGTGTTAGACCTTAATCCTATTTCGATCGTCCGGAGCATAACAATGGACGTCCATTGTTCTAGGATCACAACATGGGGCGTCCTATGTTTTTGCACTGATCGACCGTACTAGATAGGAAATCAAATTGGTCGCCCGAAATCAACTATGGGCATCCGATACTTTGAGGTATACGAGTTGAGGGCTAATTATGGATGTTTGAAATCTTTTAGTGAATGTTTGTTGATCAATGTGCGTTCACTACTGGAGGGGTTTCAACTTATGATCGATTACGGACACCCGAAGATCTTGAGTGGGCGCCCGCTGATTTGGATCACTATATATCAACAATGTACTTCGGATGTCCGATATATGAAATGATTGTCCGAAGTTATCTCGATTCTTTAGTGTCTCAACTATCTCACCCCTTCCTAATTCATATTCTTCATGTCTCCACTTAGAATAAACTTTTAAAGGAAAATAATTTTTGTTATGTATGTGCCGTGCAACACACTTGATTTACAACCTTATTAATCAGTGATGCTCACACAAGTAAGTCACCAATAAGTGAAGTTGTTTTTCTGAAATTCTAAGTTCATCATTCTAAGTTTCCTTTTAAACATATTGTGCCTATTTCTTTCCAAGGGGTCTTTTATTTAAGTGAGAATCATGAGGTTTTGCTTATACTCATTAATATCTGTTCTAGAGATGATTAAGTATGAAATTTCAATTATCTTCCCATATAGTCTCTAGTCTGCCCTCCCCGTTCTCCTTATCATCATAAACTTTTCAAGCATAAAAGTTTTGAAATCTTTTCATATTTGAGATTTTGTGGATCCAATGAGAATGTCATCCACATGAGTATGCACGGTTAAAGTAATATTCCTAAAATGTTCTTAATAGAAGACTTTTACTTTTCAAGGAATAGTAGGCAAGGTTTTAACAACTTGCTTAGGAGACTTAAGCATATGATCTGAGTACTTGAACTCCTCATTTATTTTGGTACTCTAATGCTCTTCCCATATGGGCTTGATCCCTCTAGTTTGATTACTGAGATTCATTTAAGCATCCTAGAGAAGATATCTCATCTCTTTAGATCTTTCTTAGTTTGTTTCTAATTCTCAGGAAATTCCAATTGTTTTATGATATAGGAATCTTGGTCTTCTAACATACCTCATTTCAGACACAATTTCTTTCACAAGAATTTTAGTCAACACTTTGTTCTCGAAACTCAGGAATGTTGGCAGTTTCTGCCCAAGAGTATTTGGTCAGTTTGTACTAACTAAGCATACTCCTGGTTGTTTTACTTGAGGTCTGATTTTCCTCTCAGTTACTCCATTTTCCTATGGAGTTCTTGTTGTTGAGGGTTAGATAAAGAATTCCAATCCTAGCAGAAATCTTTAAACCTTAAGGTTCTCAAAATTATTTCTATAATCATTTCAGATCTTGGATATTTTCAGGTTCAACTCAAAACAAATTCTATTTGCAGGAATAATCAACATACTAAAATGGTCTCACTAATCTGTGTATGTGTTGATGGTTCAAGCATTCTAGTTTCCTTTGTCATGTTTTCAAATTTATCATGAATATCATTTAAGCATTTGAGATTAGGCAAAATATCAAATCAGAAATACATTCACATCATGATGTCTTAATCCCATACGCAATTTTTTTATTAAATCACATGATAAACATTTGTTATGTTTAAATCTAGCAATGTCATATTGTTAGTTGGTATTCAACAAATTATGTTTTTCAGTTTTTTGTCAGCCTTACATTTCTTATAGCTACATTGCAGGTTTCACTACAACAAATATGTTTTATAACCACGAATTAATAACTACATTTGTATATTTGTGGCTATAGTTATACTTTATAGCCACAATTGCAACATTCGTGAGTATTAATTTAGCTATAACCACAAGTAGTTATTATCATGGTAATAACTTTACATCTATTACCACATAAAGTTTTCTCGTGGCAACAAATGCATATAATTGCCACGAATTCTAATTTCATAATTAATTATATTCATTGTGTAAATAATGAATATTATTAATTTTATATTAAAAAATCTAAATGTATTTTGATAATTTTATTTTCTAATGTTAGTAGACATGTACTTGAATGATAGAAATTAATGCATATATTAAATATATAATAATAATAATTCTGTATATGCAAAATGATTAATAAAAAATTATCAAAAAAATATAGAATAATAATATTTTTTACTTTTCGTAAAAAAATTTATTTACCTTCGTCTCCTCCATTTTTATAAAAAATATAAAATAAAAATTAAACTTAAAATATTTTTACTTTCTATAAAAAAAGCATATGTATTTTACTTCCCCCCTAATATAACTCTTTTCCTGCTAACATTAAGAAAACTAACTTTGACTTAAAATATTGATTAATTTATAGAAAATAATTATTATTAAAATCTTTTAACCTAAATTTCTTGTCTTCTTTCACCCTAATTTCTTTTCTAGGCTCGTCTCTCCGCCTAGCCGACCGTCCGCAATGAGCGACATGCCGTTGCACGTTGTCTCGCGTAGAGACGATGCAATGTCATTGTTTCTACGCGATTGTGCGGAGATACACACATAGAGATGACGTAGGTGCCGTCTTTGGGCGTAGAGACAGCATCGTCGACGGTCATCTCTGCGAAAGATGATGCAGCGTCATCGTCTCTGCTCGAAGAGACGATCGTCGACTCCATCTCTGTGCACAGATATGGCGATGTTGTGTCGTCTCTATGATGCAGCGTCTTCGTCTTTGAGCAAGACAATGCGGCATCGTCAATGTAACGCCTCGATAACGACACCTCGCACGCGGCCGAATCGATATCCGGCACGCAGCTCGATGGTTCCCGAGACGCCACGTCGATACAATACTTTCTTCTTGATCTTTGACCTACAACAAGAATAAATATAACATTAAATCTTAATATCAATCAGCGGAAGCTTAATAACAATTAAAGGAGAGGTCATAGACTTAACTTAGTCATGTGCAAGGTCAATTCGTCATGAGCCAACTCATCATTTACATTCCATATGTTTGATCCTCGATATGATCAACCACCTGCAGGATACGTGCAGGAGAAATCCATCCCATGAGCTTGCGCCCAATATGTAAGTCATAACAATATGAATGATACATTGTCATCCTTTAGGGTTCTTTGATTAAAAGTCATTTTAATCATAAGATAATGAAATACCCTAGTTCAATTCTTAGCATATCATACTTTATATACATCAATAACAATATAACAATAACAATGACAATCTATCAATATGGTCAATATATATATGTAATCATGACCTTGCATAACTATTATGCATCAATGAACAATGTGATCAATGTAAGCATGATATCAATATATCATAGAACAATAATGATTAAGTCGTTATATCTTGGGTCTTTAATCATTTTCATATCAATAACAATATGCTAACATGAACACTCAATACATTAGGCTTCCTAATGTTCAATATCAATAACAATTGTGTCCATGCTAGACTTATTTTGTTTGTTGTCATTTGATGACCGGAAGCCCATCTTGTGACTTCCTCAATCCGTCCACATATAGCCGTCCCCATATGAAGCCGTCCCCATCAATACGAGCCTTGCTCATTACAATAACAATATGGATCTGTGATCCATCAATAACAATATCGATATGGTTCCTTGAACCATTTATTCGATCAGCCATCAAATGGACAACCCTATATTCAATTCAATCAATTTATATGAGCCAATTCGATTATTGGAGGATTGGGGTAACCTTGGTCGGCCAATGTGGGTTAGCTAAACCCTGGGACGCACTAGCTCCCGTGGACTCTGAGCGAATCAATCCACTAATCTCCACGTATGGGTCAATACAATATGGAGGGGTTCAACCCTTCCAATCCCGACAGGCGCCCAATACGAGTTCCAATATGACAATTTCAATCAATCAATACATGAAACATTAATAATTTAACCTATTACGGATGAGCATGCAATACGTGAGCTAGATTATCAATCAACAGACTCAATTCTATAAATTTAATATGATAAAACGATTCTGGGTCAGGGTCGGTCGATCCCTTCCCCAGGTCGGTCGACCGACTCCCATAAGGGCGCCGTCCGAATTGAGGGTCGGTCGAACCGACTCTCTATTATGGAGTCATTCAGGTTCGACCGATATATAGTCGGTCGGACCTTCACACTCCTAAAATTTGATAGTCGGTCGAACTTCCCCTGAGGTCGGTCGACCGACTTGCATCAGATTCAAAAACAAAGTGTGAATCCTAGGGTTTTCTCTAGGTTATCGCTATCGGTCAATACATCAATCAATTGGGGTTCAATACAATATCATGCTCAATGCAATAGAGTTTTCAATACAATATTCATAAGAGCAAGTCTAACATATAGATGTTCTTAATTTCAATATATCATAACTATCATTCTTAACACAAATAAGCCTAATATCATTCATAGGCTTAAATTGTCCTTTGAAGTAAGCATCACGTATCATTTAGAATAAATTATGCTTGCTGTACTCTTGCCTTCTTTACAATAGTTACATCAATTGCTCTAGCATTTAGGCACATATCATATGTCAATATAACATTCCATCATATATCACAACTTAATATCTCCTCAATCCAAAAGTCATAACTTTATGTATACGAGTCCAAATGATATTAAGTCAACTTCATCTGAAGCTATATTAAAGCATCTATTTGCAATCTAAAGATCAACTGATAATCATACTTTTCCAATTTACTAGGTATTTTACAAAATAGTCATATCATAATTCGGAACAGCTTGACAATGTCTCAGTGTTTAAATCATAACTTTAAAAATACAACTCAGAATGATGTGAAATCAATTGCTGTGCAAACTAGACTTCAATATCTATGTTTTGATATATCATTCATGATTTTTGGACAACTCTAACCTCTCGAAAACCTAGTCAAAATAGAGGGTATCAATTCTGGAAAGAATCACAAATGTTGTTACATTTCAATGACTATAATAATCCACATGAATCCATGACCCCTTATGTTTAGCAATAATAGTTATCTTAATCCATTCATAATCATAAATGAAAAGAATTAAGTTATCCCCTTACATACCTTTCCATAGCTTTCCATTTTCTATCAAGTTTCTCCTCTCCATCCTTTGGTGTCTTTTCTTCTCCTTCTTCCTTATGCTCCAACAGCTCCCTTTCCTTGTTCCAGCACCAATTGATCCTCTTCTTCTTCTTCTTCTAGATTTGCAGTTGAACAAGGAAGGATCAAGACCCATTTTCGGAATAGGGCTTTTGGGGCTGATTTTACCATGTTGTAACATTCCAAATGAGAGGAGAGAGACACTAAAAATTTGATGAGAGCTTATATAGTGCAAGAGGGCGAGTTTGAGTGGAGTTGGTGGTCCAATTAAAATGCTTTTAAGTGGGTCTGGGTCCCACCACTTGTCTCATTTTTTTTTTGTTTTCTTTCATTTTCTGTTTTGGGGCAAATATTACATTCTACCTCCCTTAAAAGAGAATTCACCCTCGAATTCTTTCTTATCACTAGAATTTATCATGCTTGCGCTACGCTACTTTGATATTAAAATCAGTTTATAAACTTTGTCCTTAATACAATTACTTTTATTTTTTTGTACACACATCAAGTGCACTTCATAGTATAGTATATTCATGTGACTTTTAGTCCATAATCCAAAATTATTTATTGATATCTATACTTCAATCATTATCATTCTTTGTGGATAATTTGAACATTTCCAATTTATCATAAAGGTTTGCATTTGCACACATCTACTCATTTTGCTCAATCAAGCTTATATCTTTTTCATAATTTTCTCTTCATGTCAATCACTTTGATTATAGAATGTGAATTAAAGTCTTCATATAAATTTATCTCATAATTTTCTCTTCATGTCAATCACTTTGATTATAGAATGTGAATTAAAGTCTTCATATAAATTTATCTCATAATTTTCTCTTCATGTCAATCACTTTGATTATAGAATGTGAATTAAAGTCTTCATATAAATTTATCTCTTACTTGTCAGAGATTCAATCATCATAGAACCTTACTTATGCTTCATAAGAGAATTGCTATTGTTATACATTTAGTCGCTTCTCAAATCTCAACAGCACAATATATATTTTCATAACTTGATCATCCTTTTGAAATTAATAATTTCGATCATTCTCATCCTCTATGAAATTTTGATCATAATAATAAATTATTATAAAAGCTTATCTTGAATTCAATCAACTATCTTAAGACATATCATCAACAATTCTCAATCATATGCAACCATTTCAATCATATCTTTGGACAATAAGTATATCCTCAATATCTTGACTCCAAAGTATTTCATTCTATGATTCTAACTTAATCATAAAATATCATTTCTATCAAGTATGGCATTTAACTTTTTTTTTTGAAACTTTTCATCATTTTCAAATGTGAATCTATCCTTTATATTTGGACAATCATATTCAATAAATCCAATTGCATGTCATAAAACTAATCATTATACTCAAGCCATCAAAAATAATATTCATGGAACTCAATTCATAAGAGACTTCATGTTTAGTCACTTGCCCTCAATATATAACTTATGATTATCATATGGACTCCATAATAATTTTCATCGGCGTGCACATAATATTTTCTAACTTTTTCGCTTTCTATATTTTCACAAGATCATATTATTTAACAAGTGAAATAATTCTTTTCACCATATATACAATAAATATTCTTATGCATCATTCTCATTTACACCATAATACATGTCATAATCTTAATCATATCAATCCATCTCACTTATCATTTATTTCGAGCCATTGTATTTGCTTGTCAAGACGATATCCATTCGCGATCATAATAATTACTCATTCATCTTCCAAAATATTTTTCTTTTTTTCAATAATTTATGTTAATCAAATTGAACTTGCTCTATTGACCAATTCCTCCTCTCTTTTTTTCGATGTATCAAGATAAATAATTCCTCTCCTTATCTATCACTCATTCTCATATGTTTGCAATATACTTTTCTTTTTCGAGGAAGATTGTCTAAATCTCATTATCATTCATTTCAATTTTCCTTCACAACATACGATTAATTTCTAAGTCCATCATATACTTACATTCGCTCTTTTTTTTCTACCACATGATTTCACTTTATTCATCAATTTCTATTGACAATATCTTCATTCTTTTTGAAATCCAAGTGTAGTCATAGTTCTTCTTGAGAACTAATGCAATTCACAAATAATTCATGTATGTAAAACCGTAATTTTATTTCAAGATTTCTTTAATCCTTTATCACATCAATCATTATCATCTTATATGGAGATATCAAGATACAAGCTCTCATGAGAATTCATCTTTAACATTCCATTCGAATCATAATACAATTTATCAATAATGAAGCACCATCTCATACAATGTCTTAGGTCAATCCATGTCTTTAGACTTCATTGTCATCATTTTTTTATGAAATGTTTAAATATCCTAGCTCTTCTAGGTAAAATCAATAGACAATAATATGAACTCTTTGAATCCATTATCTAGTCTTTACTTGAGTCATTTACTTACTCTATTTATAATCATAAGTATAATTAATTTATGTATTCTAGCACATGAAGTACATGATCACATCATTCTTATGATATCATAATATCACATTAATTCTTTGATCTTAATCAAATAAATCTTAATTCCTTTCACATAGCTCATGCATAATTCTCAAACATATATATGCATAAGACATCCTTATAAATTGTTCCTTCAATATATATATTCCATAACTTTTCATACTTCTTTATAGATAATCAATCATCATTTCAAGCCAATGCTTATCATCGTTATACATATCTATGAGGTCATGGTCTAATTATTTATTCATAGACATTTCTTATACGGCTTAGTTCACTAAGTGATCACCAAAGGACATTGATTAAACAATAATTGTCAATCTCATGATCATTAATCATTTTTTTAACAATTTTTTTTAGAGTAAACAACTTTTCTATATTTGGGTCGTCCAACTTCTTTTCTCAAATTTATACAACTCCTTTTCAGTAGCTTGATCAATATACACATAGAAACATTATGCACTTTGACTGATTGTACATATCGACCAACTTGAGTCATAACTCAAGGCATAAACATTCTATTTTCTTTGATTCTTGTTGTTTGTTTTTTTTTTCAACAGCAAAATCATTATTCATCCAAGCTAATGGATTTCACAACTTATGGCTTTCTATGTTGCTTTTAAGAAATTTAATAATGTCATCGGTCCAATTTCTGTTCGATCTCATAATAATTAATACTCATAACTTTTATGGCTTACTTTTCATTATAACACTTTGAAAAAACTAGTTTCTCTTCAAAGATTAGATCATACTCTATCAATTCCATAAACATCATATCTTAATTTGATCATATCATCACATGACAATATTTATAACTCGATAATGCTATACTTTAGTAGCATTTTAGTCTTTCAATCACATATCCATATACAATTTCAATCACCATATTGTTGACTTATGTAATTTAGATCGACGTCCATTTATTCATGGAAGCTTAAAATTAATCTCACATCCTATGGAATTATGTACAGAAGTTTAGACTTTTTTTTTTCATTAACATTGCTTGTTAAGGTCACTCACTTGACCTTTACCATATGCCACAAATCGTTTAGTGACAATCATGATCTTATTCATCATTCAATTGGAGGTAAGGACTTATTGTCCCCCTTAGTATCATTGACCGTCAATCATATGATTAGAATTCAATCATATGATTAGAACTCAATCATATTCATCATATGCACATAAGGATTTGCATATGTACATTCTTAAACTTAACAATTGCTCATGACACTTGCACATGTTTTCTTAGATCGTCGACTTTAGAATCTTAATGGACTTAAACTTAAAAGAACTAAGAATCTATAAAGCCACTAGGCTCTGATAACATCTAATTTGTAACGCCCCGAGAACGACACCTCGCACGCGGCCGAATCGATATCCGACACGCGGCTCGATGGTTCCCGAGACACCACGTAGATACGATACTTTCTTCTTGATCTTTGACCTACAACAAGAATAAATATAACATTAAATCTTAATATCAATCAGCGGAAGCTTAATAACAATTAAAGGAGAGGTCATAGACTTAACTTAGTCATGTGCAAGGTCAATTCGTCATGAGCCAACTCATCATTTACATTCCATATGTTTGATCCTCGATATGATCAACCACCTGCAGGATACATGCAGGGGAAATCCATCCCATGAGCTTGCGCCCAATATGTAAGTCATAATAATATGAATGACACATTGTCATCCTTTAGGATTCTTTGATTAAAAGTCATTTTAATCATAAGTATAATGAATTTGTAATAATTACTTGAGCTATTATCACATAATATTTGTGGAAATAAGATTTCTTAGTTTCCACAAATTCTAATAGTCACGAAGTTGAATATTTTTATTTAAAAAAATATGATTTTTATGTGGCTAAAACATTTTTGTGAATAAAAAATTGCATATAGTAATTATCATGAATAGTATTATTATCCACAAAAAAATTATCATTTGTCACAATGCTACTTGTGGTTATTGAAACATATAATAGCTACCAATAGCTACAAGTGATTGTCACGAAAAATATCATAGCTATAAGTTTTTAACCACGATAATGATCCTTATAGCCATGAACAAATATGTGATAATTGATCAATTTTGTTGTAGTGTTTATAGAGTTACCTATACTAAGAACTTTCTTTTGGTCATTATCCCCCAAAGTTAGCTTTGCTGCTTAGTGTCCTTATAGTGCTTAAGAAACTTTCTTCAATCCTGGTCATATGTCTTGAGCAGTCCTCGTTCAGACTGTCACTTTGTTGATTTCTGCTGGTGCCCTGCAAAAACAGCATACAACTTTGTATTTGCTACCCAAAGTGCTTTGGGTCCAGAAGTGTTAGTATTAAGAGTTCTTTTAGGAACTCAAACTTGTCTAATCCTAGGGAGTGTATGATTCCTGATTTTGCAGTTAAAACCATAGCGTCCTAATTTATTACAGCAATAACATATAACATTCCTAGCATACGTTTTTCTATAGTTTATATGAGAGTAGTTACTTCTGTTTTTCATTTTTGTACTATATGCATTTCTATGCGTGTGTAGATTTCTCCTTGTTTTAACACAATTTATACTAGTATTAACATGAGTCATAAAGGAGTAGGAATGTATATATCTGTTGTAGATCATGTGCATGTGAGCAGGTTTAGTTTTTCTTGAGCACATGAATGCATAATTCTTTTGTTTTGTCCTTATTTCAGTATTTCTCTCTCTAGCATTCATATTTTTCTTTGATGACAATTCAGTATTTTTATCAACAATAACATATTCAGTACTTACAACATTTTTACCCTTATTTACACAAGTAAAGGTACTGGGAGAGTTTGTATCAAAACAACGTGAGACTTTTACAAAAAACACTAAGAGGAGTTATCCCCAAAACAATCAAAACCCAATCCCTTTTTATTTAAATGATTTTTATGTTGAGATAGCATCACATCTAACATTTTTCTCCATAAGAGAATGTTTCAAAGCTACTTTTAATGTTAACCAGTTCTGATTTTAACGAGTTAATAGTTTCAATATGTTCCTCTAAGTTAATGTTCATCTCAACTACTTGATCATTCAAATCTGAAATTTGTTTCTTTGAGTTATCAATGTTTTCTTTCAGTTTGTCATTTTCTTGGATCAGATTATCATTCTTTTTTTTTAAAATGGAGTATTTTCTGATCATAATATTGAATTCTTTTTGCATATCAAGCATGATATCTTTTTCACATTCATTATTGTTATAATTACTATCATTTGAATAAGAAGAAACAGATACCTCATCGTTTGCCATAAGGCATACCAGTGCTTATTCTTGCTTTTCTGAAGCTCTCTTTTCAATCTCACTGTCCTCACTGCTCGAGTCAACCCAAGTGACCTCGAGTGCTTTCTTCTTCTTATGAATTGCAAATCCTTTCTCTTTTTCCTTCTTGTTCAAGATTGGACATTCATTTTTAAAATGTTCAGGTTTGTTGCACTCATAGCACTTACTTCTTGATTTGTCTGTTAGCCCTCTCCTCTGTAGTTCTCTCCTCTTCTGAGAGATCTTCATGAATTTGCTGAACCTTTTTGCATACAAGGCCAACTTTTCTTCACTAAAATATGTATCACTTCCACGAGATTCTTCATCTTCTTCATCACTCTCGTCTTTCTTTGCCTTCAAGGCTAAAGCCTTCTTCCTTGAACTTGCCTCCTCTTTCTCTTCTTCAAGAGTCATCTCATAGGTCAGCGGGGATCCTATGAGATCATCAAAGTCCAGCTTGTTCAAGTCTTGTTGCCCTTCCACCACAGTTCTCTTCATGTGCCACTTCGGTATGCGAGACCTGAGAAACTTTTTCACCTTTTGCACATTAGACTTTAGGTCATCCAATGCGGCCAATCCATTCACAATATCATTGAATCGAGTAAGCATGCTATTTGCAGATTCATCAGATTTCATTTTAAAGTAATCATATTAATAATTTAAAATGTTCAGTTTAGATTCCTTAACCTTTTCAGTTTCTTCATGTGTAATTACTAGTTTCTTCCAGATTTCATTCGCACTAGTACACATAGATATTCTATTAAACTCAGTTTGATCTAGTGCATAGTAGAAGACATTTTTGGCCTTCCAATCTAACTTAACTAATTTTTTTGTGTCAGAATCTAGCTCATTATTAGGAAGAGGAACATATACACCATTTATTAATTTAGTGGCATTTTAAAACAATTTTCAATGACATCTCAGATGTCACTGTCTATGGAGCATACATAAGCTTGCAATCTAATCTTCCAATAAGAGAAGTTAGATGCATTAAATAGAGGTGGTCTAGAAGTAGACTGTCCCTCTCCTAGGGTAAAACTAGTTGATGTCATTTACACTCTAGATGGTTAGATATATGTGTGATTTGTAAGTAGTTACAAATTTGTGAGTGACCTATGCTCTGATACCAATTGTAGAAGCGAAATGACACCAGGGGGGGGATGAATTGGTGTATTAAAAAACTTTCTGTACTTTTGATTTAATTGATGAGTTATACTAGCGGAAGCATATAAGTGCAAATGTAAACAAGTAAAGAGAAGAGAACGAGAGAGAAAAACAAACAAACACACAAACACAAAGTTT
>LTAE01004241.1:4069-14740 GCA_001647135.1 Pontederia paniculata | reverse complement strand
GTCGTCCGATCCCCAGCCTCCATCAGTTTTGACAAACTCTTGGACGCCCACTTGTCTTCTCACCAAGACCTTGGTCGTCTTTTGTCTTCACCTGATGTCCACCGGTCGCCCACACTTCATCTGCGGTCGACCAACCTTCTGTCTGTCATCTGCCTTGGTCGTCCGCTGCTTCTACACTTAGAGCCTTCGACACACCATCGGTCGTCCGATCCCCAGCCTCCATCAGTTTTGACAAACTCTTGGACGCCCACTTGTCTTCTCACCAAGACCTTGGTAGTCTTTTGTCTTCACCTGATGTCCACCGGTCGCCCACACTTCATCTGCGGTCTACCAACCTTCTGTCTGTCATCTGCCTACGAACGACCTTTGACACACCATCAGTCGTCCGATCCCCAGCCTCCATCAGTTTTGACAAACTCTTGGACGCCCACTTGTCTTCTCACCAAGACCTTGGTCGTCTTTTGTCTTCACCTGATGTCCATCGGTCGCCCACACTTCATTTGCGGTCGACCAACCTTCTGTCTGTCATCTGCCTTGGTCGTCCGCTGCTTCTACACTTAGAGCCTTCGGACGTCCACTCCAGCCTTGGCAATCTTCTGGTCGTCCATTGTCTCCACCCTGACCCTTTGGACGTCCATTGCTTTCATCCTCAGTTCTTCGGTCGTCCGCTCTTCAACCTCAAACAACCTCTCCTCTGCTTAGCCAAGACCCTTCTTCGATTATGTCTTCACTAGGCGCCCACTTCTCCTTGGTCCGCCCGCTCTTCATCCTTTGGTTATAAGTGTGATACCTTCGGTCGCCCACTCCTCAACATCGGGCGCTCCCTGTTAAGGCCTTCTCTTTGGTCGACCATTCAGACTCTGACTTCTCTTCACATGCATTCTCCTTCATTACTGGTCGACCACGTCATATGCTTAGGACGTCCACTGCACACATAGAATTCTTCTGATATGTCTTCTGTGTGCATAGGTCGTCCAATCCTTTAGCTTTGGTCGACCTATCAACTTCTGAACTCGAACATCCTGTTTCAGAAATCAGCTCAACAAGTTCATTAGTTCAAACTAAGTTCCCTTACAAATTTGTGATCATCAAAACAATCTCAAGATCCTAGATTCAACAAAATAAAATAGTATAGCATTGATATTATTAAATTACAATATACTACCAATCGACATGACTTTAAATAAATATTAACATTTAAAACATAATAAATAATATTTTATATTAATATAAGAATACTTGTAAGTTAATGTTGCACTTTTATATATTATATAATATTAATTGTTCTACAAAGACCTAGGATTATTAATAATAGTATTTTAATAAAATTTAATTCAATCCAACTGAATCCGATCGAAATGACCCAATCATGAGCCAATTGGTCATCCGACAATCTCCAATTCGATTACGAAAATATTGTGAATTACTATTAAGTGGTATAATTTATATGATTATGCATATATTTGAAGTCACATTTATTATTTTCAAAATTAGATATTTGTTTTAAAATCTTAAGTTTATATTATAATTATGTGTTCATTTTTATGCATTAATATATTTTGTCTTAATTAAGATGTATACACATCAATAATAGTTCTTGTACACATGCAATAATAATATATTTTATTAAAAACTACTGTAGTAAACATTGTCGGAGATCATAGTGTTGAGAGTGGGAAGATGCAACATTTAGTACATGTAGGATCATATGACCTCAAGATCAGGATAGGGAATGGGTTGAATTGGTGTTCAAAAAAAAGTTTCTTTAAATCAAGTAGAAAGAATAAATTAGTCAATAACATATATCATATATAAATAGTAATTGTACTTATCCAACCACCAAAAGTAATATAGTGAATAATATTATCAAATTAAGCATGACATCTATATAAATAACTTATCAAAGATAATATTAATTTTTGTAATCATAAACAAAAATAAATCGAGTGACTAAAGTTCATAATATCAATGGAGATGGGTGGATAGTGTAAACCTCCATCGACTCCAAATTATGTTCGACTATTACTCCTCGAGTCTCTCAATTGGGAAGTGATTACATAGAATAAGATTTATGACTACACAAAGCATTGATGATAGATCAATAAAGCCATGCCCTTCTAGAATGTGACTTCCAGAGGTCACAATATCGATAGAGATGGATGGATAGTATAGATCTCCATTTTACTTCCAAATTATGTCTCACTTGTTGACTCCTTGATGTGCAGTGTCTAAATATCAACTCAGAATAATGTTCATATATAAATTTTCAAGCAGGATTATGACAATGTATATGTAAGATAGTGAATGGTAATAGACATAAAATCATTAGACAATATCACGATTGCAGCAAGTATACAACTATCGAAGGTAGTAATTTAAGTCATCAAATCCACAAAAATCAGAAGCAATATTTAGGAAAGAATCACTCTAATCCAAATAACAAGATAAATAGAAACAATAACGAAGATGTGATGAAACAAGGATTTAAACTATCTAATTTTTAGGAATTTTAATCTTAAGAAATGCAAAGCAAATAATTGTAAGATAAGGTAAAGAGAGACCAACAAAGTTATGAGGAACCTTAGATTTAGTATTTTATCTGGATTCTGGGATCAAATTATCATTAATATATAGGGTTATAGATACTAGATTGGAAATCAACGAAGAGAGAAATCATGAATTCCTTTTCAAGAGAGTTCAATCATGTTCTACCTACAACTATGCCATGAAGAGTATAAAAGAGTCCCAAAACCTAATCTAAGGGAGTCCAATAGCTACTACCGGGTTGATGGTCTTTCGGCGTACAACTCATGCATCACACATCTACAGATAGAGCGTATAATCGGGCTATGTGTGAATGAGATGGGATGACTACTTGACTAGTCCTCCAAACACTCTAAACTCGAGAGAGTAGCAAGATCGATTCCTCATAGTTGCAAGAACATGAAAACATCTGATACTAACAGAACCCAAATAATATTTAATGGGATATAAGAACTATGAACACTTAATCTCACGAACGCCTTCGACTAAGGACGTATCGTTCGATGAGAAGAGAGCATAACCAAGAAAAAAATCAGATTGAACACTAGCCCAAATCCAATCACAATAAATAAAAAATCTTCGCAAAAATTTGATTCAAAAGAAATCAAACAATGAATTCATAACGGAAACCAAAATAGTTCAGCAAGTTTATTACCAAAAAGTTAATCCAATCCATCTCCCCTAATACTAACTCTAAGTTATCCTACTTAGTTACAGACCATGTTCATTATCAAATAGAAAGCGTAAAGTTTAGAGATGCTCTCTGCTACTTTTGCTCCAATGGCGGTCGTCATCTCTACTGCTCCTCCTCCCGTCTCTAATGGTGCGAGATCTTGGTTGGAAAAGACTATTTGTCTTGCCTCCCTTTGTCCTATTTATCCCCTTAGCCTTTATTCGACACGTGTGACTTTTGTCCATCATGAGATTAATGCTTCTATTTTTTTTATTTCATCCTTGCCAATCATGAGATGTACACATTCCTTCATTTTTTGGCATTTTGTCGTCAGGCGGATCTTCAATGCAAGGTTGTGACGCATAGTCGAGCGGGGATGTGAATGCTCTCTTCTTCGAAGTTCCTGAAATACAACATAAAACAACATTATTTGGTTATAAATGTATGTAATTATAGAAATTCAATCATGATAGGGTATTTTTGCTATAAAATGAGAACTTAGCAAATGAGAACTTAGCACAAAATTAGAGCTTAGACTCAAAGTATGACATGAAAACAGTGTAAATATGACTAAAAAAACCTAATAATATGCACTTGATGCATTGCATAAATAATCTTCAGACTTGAACCTTTGCTTATCTTCTAGCAAATGAATTAAGATTAAGACAATTGATTTTCAAATACGAAGAGCACAACATAAGGAACAAATCATATTTCTCAAAAAAGAAAAATCTTCAAAAGTACACTGCAATTGACTCATATTTGACTTGACAATACTTTATTTAGAAATCATTGAAGCTCTAGCTAAATGCAACTCACGGTCACAGCCTTACAACATAAATGTCACAGCCACCCGTTAGGCAAGAGAATTCCTTTTTCAACAAAGACCAAGACAACATTCTCCCTTTTTTTCTTTTTGTTTTAGAGCATAACCTTTTCATACTATTTCCTCCCTTGTCTCGACCCCTTTTTCTTCAAAGAAACATGAATGCAGGGAGTGAAAGCAAAAAGAGAAAATTTCCTTAGCATATCCTCACCGTTTCTTCCATACTTGGTGAGGATGCTAAGAGTGCTGTAAAACAACATACTCTTGACTATTCCAAGTGGAAGGTAAGAGGAGTAGCTATTTGGGGGTGAGAGAAATTTTTTTCCATGGTATTGTCCATCCCTTTCTTCTGAGAATACTCGGGTAGGTACTTAGAGTGCTTCAAAAGCATACTCTTGACTCTTCCAAGTGAAAGATCAAATGAGTAGTTATTTGAAAAAAAATAAAAAAACATCCCTACAAGATGGAGGATGGACAAGGAGATTCAAACTTTTCCTCTTTTCATGGAGGTCGATTACTAGTAAAGATATGAAATTCTCAAGCCTAAAAAGTAGAATTGTGATAGGAAGACAATTCAGTACATAAAACTTTGATTTCTAAATACAGTCAGTCAAGTCAATCATATATCAAGTTTCAATGTTTAAAACTGAAACCTATAATTAGTACATGTCTTGAATCTTATACTGCCTTAATTCAAATGTTGAGAGTAAAACAAGGCAAGCCAAAGTGTACATGCAAGCACATAGCAGGGTTGTGCAAGCACATAATTCAAGGTTTTTTGAAAGTAGGGGTATGAGGAGGGTTATGGCAATAACAGTTCTAGGGCTGAAATCAAAACAAAAACAACAAGCACACAAATTGAGTTTCATGAGCAGCATAACATATATATAACAAAAGTTCAAAATTACATGGTATGAGTGAAAAGTGTGATCATACCACAACCTCTCTGGACTTAATTCCAACACTGCCCTCAGTGTTGAAGCGAAGCTAGGAGAGTGTTGCTCACGCGGAGGATGCTTCTTCTTCTCTGAAGTCCTTTCCTTCCTCTTGCTCTGGTTCTGCATTTAGATTCCGGTAGCTCATCATGCATGTTGGTGGTCATCTTTTTTTATGTCCCGGTTCTGGACAATGATGGTATTTAGAAACGTAGTGTGCTTTTTGCTGCTCTGATAGAAGATCAGTCAGGAGGGCTATAGTGGGGGCTTCTTCATGGCCGTCAATCGAGATGGTTTTCTTAAATCCAGCTGCGGTTGCGGTGGCATTAGATGCACTAGGTTCAGGGACGAACATTGTCCAATTCTTGCCCTTACTGATATCGATGAGGGATGGGTTGGGTAGCCTAATGGACGTCTCATTCCGCTTGTGCACCAGGACATACTTGCTGTTACAGATTGCGATGATTCACATACTCAGCATGATGGAGAAGTCGATCTTGGTCATGCCTCTCCGGACTTGCAGTTTGGACAAGTCCAATTTACACTTCTCGACGATTGGGGTTAACAATCCCCTTATGACAATGGGTCCCTTCTCAGAAGCAGCAAGGCGGGCAATGTACTCAAGGAACATGTGGTCGATATTTAACTTTTTACCTTTCAGGAATCCCCATATCAAGTACAGCCCTGCCTCCCTTACGGTCGCCTTTGTATGGTACCGGCCGAACGGGGTATTTGCCAAGACCTTCTGAAAATAGCGTATAATTGAGTTTTGAAGTGAGGAGGATTTGGCCTGGCAGAACACTAATTTATTTTCTCCTGTCACCCACTTCCAAACATCCGCGCCTTTATAATTGGTATTCTTCTAGTGTCTTCGTCAGGAACCCATAAGCACTACATAATTCATCAAAGCTCCAGCTGAACTCGATGTTGAACAGGCGGAAGTTCACGCTAAGTTCCTCTTCGGTATCGACGACATCTAACGAGCTGAGGAATTCAATAGTTATTTAATCATATGTGTGCCAGGAGTTTAGAAAGAATTTTTCGACGCCCATCTTATTTAGTTGCTTCTTCATATCTGAGAGCAGACCCGGTATATCCAGGGCTTCTGGATCAAGGTATCTAGTTGCTAGGAATTCTCTAGTATTGAGCTTTTCGTATAGCAGATTCTGCTCGTCGTTTCTGAACTCAATTTGAGCTGGTTGTCGAAGGTCCCCCTCATGGCTAGGGACTTGTTCCTGTGGTTGTGGTTCAACTGGATGCTCGGATGCTGCTGATTCTGTCTCAAGGGTTGATGGTATTTCCGATTTCGATGTTTCAGCTTCGGTCTCTATTTTTGGTGGTTCTTCATGTTTCTAGGGTGTGATTTCTGCTTCCGGGGGTGTGACTTCTGGTGCTAGTATATTCTCTTATTGTGGGGGTGTGACAGTTGGATCTGACGGGGGTGTGATTTCTACAGCTACTTCTAACTCGTTGGGCTGCTCAGGTGCTGTGATTTCTGATTCGGCTGCCTCCTCTGAAGGTTGAGGGGACGACTCTTCCTCTGTGGGTTGTTGCTCTTTGTTATGAAGTCTTTTATCAGGCATATGTTGGTGGTACTGGTATATACTTTCAGATGAACCTTGTCACGATCAGCTGCTATCATTGTATTATGCGTACGTCAATAAAATGTTATCATATTCAGCTCTGCAAAATAAAGTCAGTATCTCATTTTTTCATACCCTGAAACACTTTCCACAATATGTGCTCGTTGATCTTTTAATTAAAACACCACTTCTATGTTATTTCTTTATCAGGAAATCTCTTGTAGCCTTACTGCTTTGCCTATCATTATTCCCTCGCATGTCATAATAATAAGTGTACATGCAAACTGGCACCGGTAGTTACATGTTGATAGAGTTGTCATATGAAGAACGTAAGAGATGTCCTAAGTGTACTAAGGATATCACAAAATTGTCAATTGAAGCAAATTCCATGATACAACTTTGTAGAGCAAGATAAAGATCTTACAATGCTGAAACCTTTTCTTGGTTTTGCTGAGATGATGAAGATTATTTCAAGTTTTAAACTAAGTAAGCTAACATCTAAGGTCCATTCATCATAGCCTTGTAATGGACATGTAGCATTCTAGATAATATGGTAAGTCATGTTTCTTATGAGACGGTGAGCTGAACCTCTGCCGGCGCCAACTTGTTTGGTTGTCTAATGTTGATCTTCATGTTCCCTGGTCTGCAGGGTTTGTAGAGTTGAAAACTCTTTCCTTCGCCTTCTTTGCCTGTAAAAACATTAGCAGTCACACTGAGCATACACTTATATGAACTATGAAGGAAGTTTCATCTCAAACTTTTTTCCAGACTTTTTCAGAAATCTGTCTATTTTAATTATGGTATGTGTAGGTAGAAAATCAACCTAAACACCTATAACCACATGTAGTGCTTGGTTATAGTTAAGGTCTAGTGGAAAAGCAACCTAAACACCTATAAGGCTATAACCACATGTAGTGCTTTGTTATAGTTAAGGGTTGTGTTTGGCAAGACAAAATATAGAGTTTAAAATAGCATTTAGCGGTTTGACTAAGTCAACCCGCTAAATTAAGTGTTTGGTAAACTATATAAATAAAAAATTAAAATTATATTGATTTTATGTATGAATATAACAAAATTTTAACTGAAAATAATTTATTCTTATATTGCAATAAAAAATAAATGCATATTATATTAAAAATTAAATAATTTATTATTTCATGTCCGTTTATGTCATTTTATACTTATAAACTAATTCAAACGCTAAATTTACCAAACACTTACTTATTAATTATTTAATTTAACCTCTAAACGTTAATCGTCATCCGCTAATCGCTATTCTTTATTTATATCGCTATTCGCTAATCAATCGCTATCTGTTTATTAAATCGCTTACCATGCCAAACACAACAAAGGTCCAGTGGCAAGCTTTAGTTAACAGAAGTCCTATTTTAACTGGGAAGCTGGAGCAGGTCAACTTTTTGATTTCATTAGTAATTGTCCAGATAAACAGATCATAATTTGACCTTGGGCCTTTTTCTTCACATGCATCCATTTATCTTTTCAATAAAGTGTGAGAGGTCAGCGTTATGTAAAACTGTTAATTAAGCAGTCTGATACACTGCTATACCTTGTGGAAGTAGTTTCAATAAACAATAGATTTGAACTTTATGAACAGGAAATTATTAATTTTAAGTTTTGATTTGTGGAATATTATTAGAGGTCGGAAAGAATGAAGCCTGATTAGGAAATAGCTGATTTTAGTGAGTTATAGATTAAACCACTCTGAATAATGCATTTAGTTGTCAAAACCACTGTATACAGATATGCAGAAACTAACTGGAAATATGTACTTCAGCAAGGAACTTACTTCCTTTTCCCAGTTGGTGTATATGATAATAGTTGAAAGCAATGCTAATTGTACAGTGACACCACAGATAATTCCCATCCAAAGCCCCTGTTTGTATCAGACATTTCAGATTAAGAAATGTTCAATCATCATTAACTAGGAAAAACTACATAGTTCAGAAAACAGAATGATTACCTTTCCCCCTATGCGGAGGACAAAAGCTAGTAACACGGCAGAAGGAACACCAGCTATGTAGTAAGCTCCAAGGTTAACATAGGCGCCAATCTTTTGCCATCCACATCCCCTTGCAACCCCTACTCATTTTACAGTTCCAAAAAAGAAAACATAATCAAGTTCCCATGCACTTTGATTATTCTCAAATACCAAGTCATCATTCTCTATAATCAATTTGATATCAGGATATATCTCATTAATACTTGAGAATGAAAGAAAACTTCCTACCTGAAAGCACACATTGGATTCCATCTATCAAACATGAGGTTGCAAGGATAGGCATCATAACTGCCAAATATTTCACTACTTCTTCCTCGTTGCTGTATGCATATCCCCAAATGCCGCGCACCAGAATCATTGTTAAGCCGACCAATAAACCTTCTGTGATGGCCATGAACACAACCACTTTCACGGCCATGCGAGCAGCATGCGGCCGGCCGGCATCAAGTTCGTTGGAAACACGGGTACTGGAAGGAGAACAGATCAGCAGTAAGTATCAAAGTTCCGTACATAAGAATGCTGACAAAAAGATATTTTGATTGACTAACCTTACTGCAGAGGCGAGGCCAGAAGAGAGCATGAATACAGCTGAAGACATGTTAAGGCTGAAACAAATTTTAGTGAGTATCAGATTCAGAAAATTATGACTTGACAAGATGCTGACTTTGATACTCCTGAATATTTTTGCTTCATGTTGATTCTTAAAAGGGCTTCATGGGATGAAACTGAAAGAGAAACAAATCAAATCAACACAAAGTTTCACCTTATTGATAACACTGAAGCCTCCAACCTCGGATTAGGAAGAAGGCCAGAAAGAAGCACCATCATCTCAAATGACCAGCCCTCTAAGCTGTAGGAATAAAAAACCAGCCAGAACACATTAAAGAGCGTGATAGGATCTCAACGATACTGGGTGATGCGTACGTACATATTGCTTACCAAACCATGATAGTAGATGGAATGGCCAGCTTAACAAAGTAAAGTATATCATATAAAGCCTCTCTTGAGAAACCAGTCCAAGTCTTCTTACAGGCAGGGGAAAGCCTGACATAGAGTGCCAAAAACAGCACATTTATCCAGTAAGAAATACCATTGGCCAGAGCTGCACCTTTATTGCCAAGGCCAGATTTGTACACTAAAATCCAGCATATCAGGAAGTGAAACAGAGTCGAGATACCAGAACTCAACATGATAGGGAAGACAACGTTCTGTGTCTGCAAGAATCTGACATAGCACTGGAGGAGGCCAGCGGCAAATATGCTCGGGATCATCCATCGAGCATATAACCCAGCTTCATTGGCTATTTCTGGATCTTGTCCACAGAACATGAGAATTTTGCCTGTGTAGAACCAGATTACAGCAACTGGAACACTAACGAGAGTGAGGACAAGCATGGCCCTCTGCATATGAACGCCCAACATATGATACTTCTTGGCACCAAAAGCTTGCCCGCTCAAGGTGTCTAATGCACTTGCCATTCCCGTCTTATCATGGAAGAAAACATCATGTCACATTTTGTAAGAAATGAATGACAAAGATAACTGCATGCTTCTTAATTGTTTTGGCAAGAGAAATTTTTGACACTAGAATCAAGTTCCGAACGTCCTAGCAGATACTTCAAGTTGCATTAGACTATGAGATAACGACAGGAATGCTGCTGTCTCTGATGAAGTATCAACTGTAAGTACTTTTGGGTGTCTTTTGCATGCAAAAACTTATGTTTTTATTAGTATATAAAAATTAATCGATTAAACTTATAAATTCTGACTTGATATTTAGTTAAAAAAATATAATAATGAAAAATTAAAAAGTTGATTAGTTATTTTAGTTCGATGAGTGTTTGGATGATTTTTTAAAATTAAAAATAATTTTATATTTTTAAAGAGATAAAAATTATTAAATTAAAATATAATTATGATAAATGTTTAATATTAATTTTATATGATTATTGTAGTAATTGATAATATATACACTTGCATTAAAATAATAATAATAATAATTATTATTATTATTATTATTATTATTATTATTATTATTATTATTATTATTATTATTATTATTATTATTATTATTATTATTATTATTATTAT
>LTAE01004240.1:0-33351 GCA_001647135.1 Pontederia paniculata | reverse complement strand
CCGGGTACACCATGTACCCTGTGTAACAAACCGTTGGATATGAGATCTACGGTTGAAAAAATAAACAGAAAATAGTAATCTTAAATAAGATCTACCGTAGATCTCATATCCAACGGTTTGTTACACAGGGTACATGGTGTACCCGGGTACACCATCATTAAATCTTTACTATTGATAAAACTTGTAAAGCTCTTTGCTTGTTTGTTTTCCTTTGCTTTTAAGTTTCAAGAAATATAAATCAATTTTGCATGAAATGGATAAACACAGTAAAACATTCACTTCCATGGCTTTATGATAGAATTTCAAGTCTGGGTTTGTATTACTGAAACTTAAGGGAATTGAAGTATCCCTTGGTACAACTTTTAGCGAAATATTACATAGTGCCTTCATAAATTCTCCTGGCCATTCCTTATCTGTATTCCGTTAATTATCTTTTACATGGAACACTACTAAATTGCATCTAATATATTTTTGAGAGAAAAGTGACCAGGTTGTTAGTAGTCGAAAACCATTTATTCAGTCCAACAAAAGAGTAGAGATACAATTTTGAATTACAAGAAAGCCGAAAATCAAAAGGAGTCCCACTCTTTGATAAAATAGGTGGCGTGGTTTAGGATATTTTCAACATAGCATCGTGCTCCCTGAAAAAAACACCCTGTTCTGCTGGAGCCAAGTTGCCCAAAGCGAAGCAAAAAGGTAGGAATGCTGCTTCTTCGAACGATAGGTGAAGACGGTGCTGGAAGTGCCACCACGCCTAAAGGATAACCAAAAATCAGCTTCTGACCTCCAGCAAATCCAGCTAATACAGGCCCTGTTTCAGACTTCTCTGTGTTGCATGCGAAGAAAAGGTGCGCTGAGTCCTCCTCGAGGCTGTCATCACATAATTTTAATTTGCAGTTTATCATTATCCCATTGAGCCAATGAGCACAGTAAGAGGCTGTCATAATCCTCCTCGTCCGAAGGAGCCAAATGAAGGTTTTTAGAGGAACCTTGATCTTCTAGATAAGACGACAATCAGTTATCAGACCATCCTCTGCTATTGGGTCTTGCTCACGCAGAGTATCATAAGCTTGCTTAACACTAAAGATGCCCCTCGACCAAGTCCAACCATCATGTGTAGGATTGCACATCTTGTAATCGCCGATCAGATTCATTAAGTTCAACAAGTCCATGACATGGCGATTGAAGAGAGAGGGGCTGATAGAGGGAGCCCAACAACCACGACCAGAACCCGAGGGATCCACCCATATCTCTGATAGAGTTGCTTTTTTATCTCAGGCCAAAGCGTAGAGGCGGGGGAAAGACTTAGCAAGCAGACTGACAAAATGCCACTCATCATGCCAAAAAGAGAATTGAGTGCCGAGACTCAAAGGGCTGAGAAGGCTCTCAATCTGGGGATAACCTGCGAGACGCTTCTCCAGAAGGATGAGGCCCCGCGTAGAGGAGTGAATTTAAAGGCCCATGACAGCGAGAGACCATGGCAAACAGCAATGCTAGAGAAAAGGATATCACGATCAGATCCAAAAATACGAAGGCCCCATCTATAAGGCATCATTCAGAGTTTGAAGAGTTAGACCAGCCACACCTCCACCTTCGGACTGCAAACATTAGACCAGGAAACTAGATGAACACCCTTGCCACCAGTATGCGACCCGTGCCAGAAAAAAATGCGTCGAAGGGTCTCCAGGCGTGTCTTCACCTCCTTGGGCAATACTGGGATGACCAAGCCTGACACTTCTAAAACTGGAATAAGTTTCTCCGAGCAGCGAAAACAAGTTTTAGAGAAGCTGGGACAGACGCTTTTCGGCTGGATGGAGAAGACCTCAAGAACCGGACCCTTCTATCTGTGGGTTAGGTGGGCACTGACTTTGCCTAGAGAATGAAACCGGACTGGTTGGATGAACACTGTTTGGATAATACGACAAAATGCCTGTCATAAAGTAGACAGGGGGTGTTCTGAGAACAGAGTTGAGAAGAATCAGATGGCCACCACTTGAGAGAGATCTTGATTTCCATCCATTGCGCTGCTCCACTCTACTTATAACCGGCAACCATTCCCTATATTGCACCAGATTGTCACAAAGGGGGAGCCCAAGGTAAGTGATGGACTGATAGAGACTTGAATCCGCTTAGGGGAAAATATGCTTATAGCAAATATTATAAATCAAGTCTAGGTTTCAAAGAAACCATACAAGAGTATTTATAGGGTTCTAAACACCCCATATATCAAATAGTATGGAAACCTTAATAAAAGGAAAACTAATTAAAAGGTAACCTAATATAAGGAAAGTCTTGGCAAAGGAAAACCAATCCAAAAGAGACTAAACTAATTAAAAGACTTAACTAAAGGGCTCATGATAAAGGCCCATAACTAAAGATTAATGCCCATAGGGCATAAAACCCATAATATTATTCTCGTTCTACATCATGGACTAGATGCCGACCACAATCTTTAGTTCAGTCGCACATATGCCGATCTCAGCAGCATCCATACCAAAAGGGACGAAAGTAGATTTAGAATAGTTGATCTTGAGGCCCGAGAAATCACCAAAAAACTCAACCGATATGGCAGTCCTCTGAGCTTCCATGAAAAAGCCCTCAATGAAGAAAATAGTATCATCCACATATTGGAGAATAGGGGTTATGGTATCATTTCCGCCTGGTGCAGAAAAAGCCAGCAATCATACCTGAACCACATAGACAAAAAGCTCCAACCGCCAACGCATCAACAACAAGATCGAAAAGTAAAGACGCAAGGGGACAACCCTATCACACACCGTGCTGGGGCTGGATCCATCCACCATGTGAGAGGCCATTTACTAAGACCGAGAAAGATGTTGTAGACTTGATTTATGATACTCTTATATGGTTCCTTTGAAACCTAGACTTGATTCAGAAGATTCCGAAGTTCTCACATCGACATCATCAACATCTCTTTAGTCATTGCGTTGATCATCCACCTATTGCAATTGTTTGGATTTTTGAAGTCGATTTCTGTTATCTTGATGTTGTTCTCCATCATCTATACCGTCTTGCAATTCGTTGGAGTCAAGTTTTTCTCAGTCGGGGAGAATTGATGGAGAACAAGAATAATAGTATGAATCTTATGCCTGATGGTCATTGGGTCTTTATCATGAGCCTTTTAGTTAGGTCTTTTGATTAATCATCGAGCGATTGGAGCACAGACTACAGAGATGGAGTTCGAGGATACTATCGAGAGGCGGACGCCCTAGTCCTTTTGAGATCAGTTCTCTCATCACTCCCGATGTATTACATGTCAGTCTTGTGGATGTCGACATTAATGGAGCGCCGCATTGACATACTTCGAAGCAGATATTTTTGGAAAGGCTATGGGGTAGACAGATCAGGAGCACATATTGTTGCCTGGAGAGAGATTTGCAGGCCAGTATCGGACGGGGGCCTAGGGGTTCGGAACCTCCACTGGACCAATCAAGCTCTTCTAGCTCGGTGGGTCGATCGAATCATGGGACCAAGATATGACTTGTGGAGCACGGTGTTCTTTGCTTGCTATGGCAGAGACCTCTCATGGGAGACACAGACCCATCTCCCGCGAGGCGCATCTCACTTATGGAGGGGGATCTCCATAGTTCTCCTGCAGTTGCGATCTTTCTTCTCGGCCTCTTTGGGCTCAGGGACTAGTTTCGCCTTCTAGACCCATGAGTGGACCCCAGGAGACAATCTGGAAGTATCCTTTCCCTGACTGGCCGCACTTTCTGCATGATCGATGGCTACAGTTAGTGAATGTTGGTTGGCGGCAGATGGATCAGGAGCCGGCTCATGGACCCCACAATTCAGATCGGGTTTGTCAGATCAGCGCTTTGATGAGCTCCTCATGCTACTAGACAGGATATCGAGGTACCGCCCAGATACCTCCACCAACGACGGGTGGCGCTGGATATCAAGCCATTACTCAGCGAGTAGGGTATACAAATAGCTCCCAAGTGGCACGACCCCAGATATCATCAGAGTCGACTATCGACGCATGTGGCGCCTGCGCATACCACTCAAAGTCAAAATCTTCACTTGTTTCTTCAGGCGCGGCAGGTTACTGACGAGAGTATATAGTTCGAGATGGGCGCCACAGGCAGATCCCACATGTGCATTGTGCGGGACGGTAGAGGAGGACATTGCACATCTTCACTTGTCCCATTGCCATAGAGACATGGCAACGAGTGGGGCTCGAGGGCATCGATACATCAGGAGCGGACAGGTTTTGGGCATCACTATGGGGCCATGGCACACATACCACCCCGAGCTGGCGACAAGTTTGGGCTGGGGCCATGTCGACAACATGGGCAATTTGGTTGCAAAGGAATCATACAATTTTTGGAGACGAGAGATGCTACACAGGGAACATTGTTCACCACATTTCCTTTTTGTTAATGGAATGGGGTTTTTCTTAGCCCTCGGGGGGATTCGTGGTTTTGGGTCCTTTTGGTTTTATCCTTTTAACCTTTGGGTTTGGTTGCATCTTTTAATGTAACCTTCCCAACACACATATACATTTTTCAATTCATCTTAATACAAACGGATGACTACCAACCTTTGAAGTCATCCTTGCCTCTTTCCAAAAAAAATAGTTCTTTTTTATTGGTTTTATTTTTATTAGGAGTTTTCCTTATATTAGGTTACCTTTTATTATATTTCTTTTTATTTAGGTTTTCATACTATTTAATATATGGGGCATTTAGAAACCTATAAATACTTTTGTATGGTCCCTTTGAAACCTAAACTTGATTTATAATATTTGCTATAAGTATATTTTTCCCTAAGTGGATTCAAGTCTCCATCAGTGATGCATCGTTTCATCCATGATAGCCAAAGGTCCGGAAAGCCATGCCAGCTGAGCAATTGCCATATGAAATTCATGTCAATTGAGTCAAGCCTTCATGAAATTGACCTTCCAAGCAAAACACTTCCTGCCACTCCTCCAAGAGGAGATGAACTCCGTTAGCCATGACACGTAATCTATTAGCAAGGACCTTGGAGATCAACATGCATATTGCGTTCGAAAGAGCGATCCAGCAATAGTCCTTGACGAGGAGCTCTTAGGAATGAGGAACAGAGAATGAGGAGCTCTTAGGAATGAGGAACAGAGAATCGATTCAGCATGTCGAAGCTGCTGTTTCCATCATAGAAGTCTTGGAAAACACCCATAATGTCTTTAACTACGGATCAGAATTCGCGGAAGAAAAGTACAGTGAAACCGTTCATGCCCGGAGATCCCTCGCTCTTGAGCTCTGTTAATCCATACCATACCTCGGATTCAGAGAAAGGATGAATCAGCGAGGTAATCTGATCACTAGAGAGTCTTAATTCCTCTGCCAAGCCAACTCCAAGAACTGCGGCAGTCTCTTTGTGTGGTTCTTCTGAGATGACCAAAGGAAACGGTCTCGGGACTTGGACGATGGGAAGAAAGAGAGTACCAGGTGAATATACAGTCAATGATTGGTAAGTCCACCAGCCCATGTTTGTTGATGAAATTCTGGAATCTCATCAGAGGCAGCTGTGACCATGCGAAGAGAGAGGGCAATCCTCCGCATTTAATGTGATGTTGAAATCCCCACCAATAAGTCATGGCGTATTCATGATACGGTTTCTGATTTCCCCCAACTCAGTTCCAAAGGGCCGCACAGTCAGCGTTAATGCAAGGACCATAGACATTCAAGATGAACTATGCCATCTAACTCTGCTATGAGGCTGAAAAGATAATAGCAATGTTTATGTTGCGGCCTATGCCTTATTCTTTAGTATCTTGATGTGTTTAAGGGCCTAAAATTACCATAATCTTTTTCCATGATTGAATGATTTTGATATCCACTTTCTGTCTTCTTGCATATGCTTACATGTGTCTCAAACTGAAGGTGGCATAAACTCATTCAAAAACCCTATGAGGAAGGTGATGAACGTGGATTGAAGCTAGTGCAGTCTATACTAAAGTCAATAATGCTTAGAAGGACCAAATACAGCACAGATAGAGAGGGAAGGTATGCCAATCTATCAAAAGCGAGTCTACCATGATGTTTTTTTTAAAGATATGTGCTATCTTATGTTATCTTTTTACATCTTCCTTATATTGCCTTTTTTAGGCCAATCCTTGTACTTCCACCAGCACAAGTTGAGGTACTCTACTGTGATCTATCAGCAGCTGAGAAAGACTTCTATGAAGCTTTGTTTAAAAGATCTAAGGTGAATGTCTTCTCTATCCTTTTTATAATTTTCTCACTATGTTATAAACCCCGGAGAACAAGTAACACTGTTTCAGTTTGTCTTGTGCAGGTGAGGTTTGACCAATTTGTTGAACAAGGTAGGATTTTGCACAATTATGCATCAATTTTGGAGTTACTTTTGCGTCTTCGCCAATGTTGTGATCATCCTTTTCTTGTTATGAGGTACACCTCTCAAGTTATCGGATTATTGTTAAAATTTACATTTGACAAGTTCATCTTGAGTGGAACAGACTTTTATATGTCAGCTTTTGGTTTTTTTCTTGAGGACAATGTTATTATTTTGTCAAATGAGAGAATAAACTAATATGCTATTTGTTTTACTGTAAGAATAGAAAATTAGTTTTGTAGACATCATTTGTCATAAAATATTAACCATATTTCTTCCAGAGCTTATTGTAACCTTGTTTTTCTAGCCTTGGCAACATAGATGAAGTTCTCAACATTTCAGTTAAAACCAAATCACAATTCATTGAAATTCAAATGGACAACTATATCTCAACCTCTCAGTCAAAATGGAGTTGCAGGAATCCAAGATAAATCACTCAATTAAAATGCTGAACATCAACTCTTTAGCATCCATGCAATTTCAATAGAAATACATCAAACTCACATCAGAAATTTCATATCAGCATAAGAGACATAAATTATTGATTTCAGTGAATGGTTTATGGTTATTGTTCTCTTGAACAACAACCTACAGAAAAAATGGATGAGATAACTCAACATGAAATGTTTCTGTACATAAACCAGCTAAAGGAATCAATCATCACTTCAGACAAAAGATAAAAGTTAAGAACAACTCAAAGTCTGAATCAGAACAATAGATATAGAATGCATTCTGCTTTCTTACAGATTCACGAAATGAAGAGTTTGCTTCTCAGCTATGCCTCTTAACATTCAACATTACAGCACAGTTCAAATCAGACATAACACAACCATATAAGTGAAACGGATAATTCATTGAAAGCAAGAGGTTCCATAGTTATCCAAATTACATCATCCCTAAAAGATCAAAGTGTTTGGCTACACATCTCTGAAATCAATATTACAGACAATATCTTGTTCTGCATACAATACATGATTCAGAGTATAAAATGAAAAGATAGAATTTAGAATGACAAACTGCAGCTTCTCAGCAACAGCTCCTTCACCGTCAGAATTCTCCAAAATAGGTGGAATCCTTCTTCCACCTTGATTCCTGTGTTCAACCTCTCCTCAAACCCTAATGCAGCTTCTCCCCTCAGAAATCAGAATTGGGAGGGGATCCCTTTTTCAACATCCTCTTCTCTTATATAGCCTTCTCTAGAACCTTTTGATTCTTCTTCCAGCCTTTTGATTGCGCCACCTGCCCCTCCAGAAAGGAATCTTCTTTTGCAGCTTTAAAATATAGACATGTGGCAACTTCAGCAAAAATAGCCAAAAAGCAGCAGATACAATCAAAAGAGTATTCTGTCATCTTCCCAAAAGATCCTGTACTAAAGCAAAAACAGTAGTCAACATTACACGAATCAATTTCTAATGAACAAATAAATCAGGTGTGCTCTCATAAAATAGTTCAGCAAGAAAATTTGGTCAGCAAATAAGTAATGGACCAGAATGAGATAAAAAGGACCGAAAAATTATCTAATATGCACATATTCGTGTGTTAAACTCTATATATGAACTATACAAACAAATGGGAAAAATGAAGTGATAATCTTAAGAAGATATGCATATGAACGAAAATTAAATAGAAATGAAGTGTGTTTGAGTATAGAATTCTCTATATAATAGCCATGATCAAACTCCCCCAAGCTTAGACTTTTGCTTGTCCTCAAGCAATTCAATTCAAAAATTAAGGGCGAGTTGATTGAATCAATAAAGTCCACACTAGAGGGTCCTTAAGCTGCACTAGTTCAATTATGTGCCCCGCAGTTTCATGGTGCGAGAATAGATCGTCGAGTGAGTGATATAATGTGAGTATGTTCATCAAGTTGTAACCCTTAGCTTTCTCAAATGTGCAAGTGCATAGGTCAAGTAGCTAAACACAGGTATCGTATCCACAGTGAATTGAAACTAAAGGAGTAATTCAACAAAATTAACTAACTAGGAAAAATAACTAACTGAAACAAAAAAACAACTAAACTATAAGCTGAAAACTAAGAAGGAAACTATAAAACAAGAATATCAGATTTTGTATCAGTGATTACAGAGGTCTAATTGCAATAAGAAATGACTAAATATTTTTGGTATTTTGATTTATAAAACTCTAAAAACTAAGCAGGGGAATAACTATGGATTGAAGCAAATCAGAGAAGTATTTCCTAAGGGTAGGGTCTATCTAGGACTTTTACTTGTGTGATAAATGAGACAAATCAGATTTAAACCTTGGACCAATGAGCAATAAAATCACTAAGGCTACTTTCGTAGACCTTTAGCTTATCAATTTGAATCCTCAACAACAACAACAACAACAATGCCTTATCTCACTAGGTGAGGTCGGCTACATGGATCATATGACGCCATTGCGCTCTATCAGTAACCAAAATTACATAACCATATTTCACATCAATTGCTTTTCAGCTAGTAATTAGAACAAAAATAAGAGTTATCCACTCTATACTTGATTTTTGATGCTAAGAGAATTTCCAGTTAGTTGAAATCAGGGAATACAATTTCAATACCAATTCACATAAAACATAGAAAATCAACTCATGCTTTACGGGGATAAATCTGTTGCTAAACACCCTCATGAGCTTCAACTTTGGAAAAACAATGAGCGATCAACTCAGCAAAAGAAACAAAACCCAAACTGATTCATCTAATAAAGCAATAATTACAAATTTTATCCCAACTTCTAACAATATGAATCTAGATAACTAAGAAATGAGTATATGCCTTCTTTTCAGAAAAAAACATACAACACGAAAGAAAACAACCTCCTGGTGTCTCGATGAAGCTGAAACACATCTCTTAGGCAACAAAGCACAATAAATTCAAGCCTGATTCTACAGAAATAGAGAAACAATGCCCTTGACCTCCTCTCGGATATGAAACAACAAAAACAAAAAGCATTGCAGCATTGCAGAATAGCACAATTGTTGACAATATTTCCAGCATTGATATACAAGAATCAGATTTAAAATCCACAATAAGAACTATCATTCTATAAAGAAGAAGTTGTCTCAACATCACAAAAGTATCATCCTAGACTACTACCATATTTAGGAAACAAAGAGTATTAGCTACATATTTCTAAATTTAAGATTATAGACAATGAAGTGTTTTGCAGTGAATACATGATTCAGAATAATAAGAATAGACCCTTTCAAAAAAAAGAATAATAAGAATAGAAGATAAGAAACACTATAGGGTGACAAACTGCAGCTTCTCGGCAATAGTTTCTCATCTCCTCCATCATAGGAATTCTCCAAAGCAAGTGAGAAACTTCCTCCACCTTGATTCCAGTGTGCAGCTTCCCCTCCAAGCATTTTTCCTTGAACTGGGAGCCGCCCGAAGCAACCTCCTTCCTTCTTTTTATAGCTTCTTGTGGAACCTTCTGATTCTTTTCTACAATCTTGATTGTGCCACCTGTCCCATCCAAAAAGGAATCTTTCTTTGCAGCTTTAAAATGGTAGAAATATGGACAGGTGGCAGCTTCAGCACAGGTATAGCCAAAAGAGTCCCCAAAGGATCCCAACATTATATGAATCAATTCTTTATGTTAAGAATATAAATATAAAGATGCTGCCCTTCCTATTGGTTTAAGCTTTTAGGATTGTTAGTAGCACATCTAATTTAACATGGTATCAGAACCAGAGATCCTGAGTTCAAACCTCGACGTTGCTCGTATTAAAAATTAATTTCCTCCCTTGTCCACGTGTTGGGCTTTGGGCTAGACCAAAGTTGTCGGCGGCCCACACATGAGGGAGAGTGTTAAGAATATAAATATAAAGATGTTGCTCTTCCAATCGGCTTAAGCTTTTAAGATTGTTGGTAGCACATCTAATTTAACACTTTACATAAAACTAATTGAATATGCTCTCAGGATCATGAAATGGTTCTATAGCAGGGATTAGATCAGAAGATAAATGATAGATCATGAATCAGATCAAGGGGGGAACTTGGATGCCTACTTTTCAATCTACTTTATCAGATCAAAGAATTGAAGAATTGCTGCTACTCTTGAGAGAATTAAGGGGTTCTCACTGGATCGATCAAAGCAAGATGGATGGAGGTGGAACTTAGGGCAGTTTACTGTCAGAAGAGTCTACAAGTTATGAGGGGCTGAGGAGCAAGTAGTGGATGATGACTTGCAAGTGGATTGTCGGCTGATATGGAGGCTTAAAATTCCCATGAGGATTAAAGTGTTTGCATGGCTCCTAAGAAGGCAACGACTGCCTACAAAATACTACAGGTTGAAATGGGCTCCAAATGCTGATGCTGCTTGTGATCTATGTCAATCAGAATTGGAGGATTCAAATCACCTATTTTTTGTATGCATGAAGACAAGAGCAGTGTGGTCAGCTATGCAAGGCAATGCTTTGGATATGACATCCCTAGAGTGTTTTTGGAGATCCTTCGGAGGCGGGGATTCGGAAGGAGGTGCTCGAACATACGTTTCATCAAGGCGTCGAATCACATCATTTGGTGTGCTATGGGTCATATGGAATCAGAGGAATGGGGTTATATTCCGAATTGAGAGATTCTATACAGAATCCATCATGGAAGTGGCAAAGAGATTGATTAACGAGTGGTTGAACTTTAGCTAAAATTCATACTTGTACATCAATACTTTGTAAAGTTTTAGATTATTAATAAAATGGATGTCAGACACAAGTCTGCCATCCTCCTTGCCTTCAAAAAAAAAAAGATCATGGTATAAACAAAAAGGGCTGAAAATGCTTCCAATTCCTGCTTATAATCACATATGAAACTCTACACATGAACTGTACAATTAAAGAGGAAAACAAAATGACAAACTCAAGAAGTCATGCATGTGGGGTAAAATTAAATAGGAAAATAAGTATGTTTCAACGCAGAATTATCTATATGATAGTTACTAATCATTTCAACACCTCATCCATAACTTTCCTACCCAATTATAGTGTACTCATACTGAATTCCTTAGATTTTAGGTTTCTATGATTTTCTACTCAATGGTTGAGTTTCTCAATCACTTGGTAAACATTTGAGATCATATAAACAAGCATAACCTGATTTTTATTCATGTTGGTCAACAAGATAAAAATCAGTAGACTTTTTCTTTTCTTCTTTTCCCCCTTTTTCTCAGACTTTCGTTTTCAAACTTGACTCTCTTTATTTATTTATGCATGCAATGTAAAATGCAATTGTTCTTTCCCTGTTTACCAAGTGAGCAATAGTTCAAACATTAGTATTCACTTAAGGCACCTTAGTCTAATTGATCAAATTTTCTTTTCAGGACAACCGTCTAAGCTTTGATCTCTAACTAGACATCTTTTTCTTGCCAATCAATTTTAGCTTACTCCTCATGTTGCATCTGTACAAAAACAAGAAAAAATGTTAACTATAAACTCGGGTTGCCTCCCAAGAAGTGCCCTTGTTTAATGTCCTAGGCTAGACATTGTTACACCAGTTCAAATTTCAATTCTATCAAAGCCAGTAAGGTGCAATCCCCTATGACATTCAATTGTAGGCTTGAAAGTTTCCTCCATAGAGATCCTCTTCATAAACCTTGATGAGTTGATATCCTCGATATTTTTCAATATGCCTTTAATGAATTTTCTCAGCTTGTTCAAAAACTTCTCTAGTTGATCATTATTCAAACTAGAACTCACTATTGTTGACTATGTAAACTTTGGTCCCAACGACTCATGTTTCAGATTAGAGGGTAGAGCATCCAGTTCTAACTTGGGAGGGACATTGTTTTCTTGTTCAGCCAACAATTCAGAAACTTCCGTTAGAGACTGTCATTCAACTATTTCTTTTAAGTTAGGATAAGGCTCGCCATAGTTCAAAAAATTTTGAAGTTCTGCATTTTTCTTAAACTCAATTGAGTTCATCACTAGACATTTTCTCACCTGGTCATTTGTATGGAATACAACTGAAATTTCCTCCACCAAATAATCCACTGTCTTTTCTAACAATATCCTTTTCTATGCTTTGGCATTTCATCACATGGCTCAGCTGAAATCCTATAGTCTCTTCACCAATTTGGAAAGTTAGTCTTCCATTTTTAACAACAATTATAGCTCCTGTAGTAGCCATAAATGGTCTTCCCATAATCAAAGTGTCAACATTTTCATCCATATCAAAGACAACAAAATCTGCAGGTATGCAAAACTTTCCAACTTTTATAGGTAAGTTTTTGAGTATGCCGTATGAGTATTTAATTGAGCCATCAATCAGCTGTAAGGAAATGTTCGTAGGCTTGATATCCTCCATATCAAATTTTCTGCTCATAGACAATGGTATCAGATTGACTGAAGCTTCTAGGTCGCATAAAGCTCTTCTTATCTTCATGTTGCCTATTTCACAAGGGATTGAAAAACTACCTGGATCTTTCAATTTGGGTGGAAGTTCATTTTGAATTATGAAACTTGCTTTCTCTGTCAATCCTACAGTCTGGTTCCCCAATATGCTTTCTTTCTTAGATAGTATGTCCTTTAAAAAGTTTGCATAAGGGAACATTTCTTTATTGACTTGCTCAAAAGGCACATCATTGTATAGTTTCTTCAGAGCTTTCAAAAATCTCAAAAGTTGTTGGTCTTGCTTTATTGCAGCAAACCTTTGAGGACAAGACAAATCAACTTTAAGTTTTTCCTTTGCTGATTCAGGCTTTTTATTAATTTTAGACTTTTGAGGGTCCTCTTGACAATGGTCCTCATTTTCCTTCACCACTATCTCCTCAATCAATTCTTCATCATCCTTATGAGTCTGCTTCTTAGTGGCAAATTTTTTTTTGAAAGGAAGAAGGGCGACTATACAACTTGGTAGTCACCCGCTTGTATTAACGCAAAAGATCGAGCATGTACAAATATGTAACGGAGAGCAATGCCAAAAGGCTCTCCCAAAAGAAAAGGAAAAAACAGAAAGCAAAGGGGGTGACACCTAGGGTGCTATCCCTACCCCCACTCTCTAAGTAGGAAGGATATGTGGTGTACAATATTCTCTATATAACATCTCTCCCCCTCAAAAATCACACGGTTGCGCTGAAGCCAGATAGCCCATGTGGTGGCCATGATGCCTGCCCATACCTCCTGCCGCCCCGTGCGGCCCCGCATGCCTAGGGATTCCCAAAAGGTGGTCGCTCCTGATGTGTCCACACCTGTGAATTCCATGCGCCGTCATACCTCCCTAGCGATGGGGCAAGTGAAGAATAGATGTGCTATATCCTCATCGGCCGACGCACATAGAACGCATGTGCAATCCGCCTGTGATGCCCATCTCGCCCTGTATACCTTTGTCAGGAGTCTGCCCCGCCTCAGCAACCATGCGAAAATCTTGACTTTCAGTGGTGTGCGTGAGCGCCAGATGCGTACACTATCAGAACAGATGTCCTGTGGAGCTGGATCTCTGGGAAGCAGCTGCCTATATATCTCTCTCGCCGAGTAGTGTCCTGACATCCAACACCAACCATCAGCCCTGGATACCACTGGGCGGTATCCCGATAGTCGATCAAACAGTCTGAGGAGCTCCTCAAAACGCTGGTCTGACATGCCTCCTGTAAAATGTGGTGTCCACTCCCCACCTCCTGTCGTGTCTGAAGCTGTCCAACACTCGCTCACCGACGCTTGCGGGTGTGCTGCAAGCGCCGCAAGGTCTTAGTGGCAAATTCCATGGGTCTTTCAACAATCAGTTCACTCATAAGGTGGATAGCTTGAACTTGCTCCTTAGGATTTGCTTGAGTCTGGCTAGGTCCTTGAGCTCTAATTGAACTTTCAGCTTGATGAGCAATCTGATCTTCCAGCATCTTATTATGAGGCAGCCATGTTTTCCATTTGAGTCATCATGGCTTCATCTTGATTTTCCTGCCTTTTTATAATTGCCTCTACCAAATCTTCAACCTTGGATTTGAAAGGAGCTGGAGCTGATTGTTCATAAATTGACTTCATAACTTGAGGATTCTGATTGTTGAAAGGATGCTGTGGCAACTGCTGATTTCTAAGCAGAATTCTTGGTTGCCATGGTTGATTCTGATTCTGCATTGGAGGTTGTTGAAAATGGTTGACTCTATATGAAAGATTGGGGTGATTCCTATTATTAGGATTATAGTACTCATGTCTTGCTCCATAAGGTACTAAAACATTGATTTGGTCAGCTGGTTGCCTAATCTGAGTTTGCATAATTAGATTAGAGCCCTCAACTGGATGTCCTGGATTTCCACATACTTCACATCTGATCTCTGGATTAACAACCATTTATGTGAGGTGTGAAATTCAGCTTTTCCATCCTCTGCAACATAGCTTCCATCTTGGCAGAAAATGCATCTAGATTGTGAGCTTTTTGTTTAGGAGTAGGCCTTCTCAATCTATCATGTGTGGATAATATTCAGATAGAAAAGCTCATAGCAATTGATCCCATGTAGCATATCTTTAGGTTTCAGTGACTTCAACCATAATTTAGCTCTATCCCTAAGTGAAAAAGAGAATAATCTCATGTAGATGGCTTCTGTGGTTACTCCATTAAAATATGATGTATCACATATTTTCTTGAAATTGTCTATTTGGAGAGCTGGATCTAGTGATGCATTTCCTCCAAATTGATGTTCCTGGACCATTGTTACTAAAGATGATAATGTAGCACCATGAACAGTTCCTGAAGGTGGTATCCCTTGGGCATTAGTTGCATAACAGTCTTTCAATGTTCTAGGAGCTGTCATTTCAGTATTTTCACCAGGTTTCTCAATTCTGAATTCAAGATTTTGAACAATTTTGTGCTCTTCTGTATACAATTCTTACTAAATCTCTTATGATTTCTGCTTCTGGTTCAGATAAGAAATCTTGAAAGCTATCTGATATGTACATAAAGCTTACTTACCAAAAATAGAAACTCAGGACAATGATTAGGGGTTAAGCTGAATATGCAGTTATATTAGAAAATAAGTAAACAATTTCAAAACAGAGTTTCCTAAGTAAACCAAATTAACAGAAAAATAAGAAAAAGCTAAATGTAAAAAATATGCACAAAGAAACAAAAACTATACACAAAGAAACTAGTTAAACTAATTCTGAAAAATTCAATTCCTCGGCAACGATGCCAAAAACTTGATGCAAGAAATGTGTATGCTATGAGTTTTATATGTGTGTAAGGTGTAGATTGTGGAGTGAGCGATGTAATGTTAGTTTGTAATCAAACACTATGAAGCAATAAAATATCCTATTTTCTTTTTGAGAAAAAGAAGGATGGCTACAAATTGTAGTAGTCATTCATTTGTATTAAGATAAAGAAATATGTACATAGGCAAGAGATAACTACGGAGACCGTAGTTCACCAAAACAAAATAGAACTATCCCAAGCTCCATTCCCTTATCAAAAAGGACATATGGTGTACAATGTTCTCTATGTAGCATCATTCTCCACTAAAAATTACGCGATTGCATTGCAGCCAAATCGCCCAAATTGTGGCCAGGGCTGCCACCCATATGTCCAATTTGTCCTGTGCCCTAATCGCGCATAGGGAGTCCCAAAAGACATCCCCTCCGGATATGTTCACCATTGAGAGGCCTATCAGATCCCATGTGCCTTTAGCTATGGGACATGTGAAAACAAGTGAGATATGTTCTTATCCGCCTGATCGCATAGTGCGCATGTGGGGTTAGCATGTGGCGCCCATCTGGCTCTATAGGCTCTGGTAAGTATCCTGCCGCGTCTCATAAGCCAGGCAAAAATGTTGACTTTGAGTGGTAGACGCAAGCACCAAATGCTACATGTGTCTGCTCTGATGCTATCCGAGACTGTGGCCCCTGGGAGTAGCTGTCTATGGACTTTGGCCGCCGAAAAACCCCCTGAAAGCCATAGCCAGCTGTCTTGCCTGGAGGTATCTGGGCGATATCGTGAAATCCGGCCAAATAGTGTGAGAAGCTCCTCGAATCGCTGGTCAGACAAGGTAGCTCTAAACAGTGGGGCCCATGATCCCTCTGCTGGCGTACCATCCATACACCAACACTCCGAAACAGTCGCTGTTAGTGTCATCGAAAGAGCTGCCAGCCTGGGGAAAGTCATCCCCTCCGGATATGTTCACCATTGAGAGGCCTATCAGATCCCATGTGCCTTTAGCTATGGGACATGTGAAAACAAGTGAGATATGTTCTTATCCGCCTGATCGCATAGTGCGCATGTGGGGTCAGCATGTGGCGCCCATCTGGCTCTATAGGCTCTGGTAAGTATCCTGCCGCGTCTCATAAGCCAGGCAAAAATCTTGACTTTGAGTGGTAGACGCAAGCACCAAATGCTACATGTGTCTGCTCTGATGCTATCCGAGACTGTGGCCCCTGGGAGTAGCTGTCTATAGACTTTGGCCGCCGAAAAAACCCCTGAAAGCCATAGCCAGCTGTCTTGCCTGGAGGTATCTGGGCGATATCGTGAAATCCGGCCAAATAGTGTGAGAAGCTCCTCGAATCGCTGGTCAGACAAGGTAGCTCTAAACAGTGGGGCCCATGATCCCTCTGCTGGCGTACCATCCATACACCAACACTCCGAAACAGTCGCTGTTAGTGTCATCGAAAGAGCTGCCAGCCTGGGGAAAGTCACTGCCAATGTGTCCCCTGGCGTCCACTCATGGTGCTAGAAGGAGAAGGTGGTCCCTGCGCCCAAGGACGCGTGGAAAAACTGCCTCATAAGGGGGAGAATGGTGGAGATGCCACACCAGAATGATGATGCTCCACGCAAAAGGCGTGGCCGAGACTCCCAAGATAGGTCTCTCCCTAGCAGGCGAAGAAAATGGTGGCCCATAAATCCTTCCCTACTCCCATGATTCGGCCAACCCAACGAGCGAGGAGAGCTCAGTTAGTCCAACTGAGGTTTCGCACACCGAGTCCCCCTTCTGATATCGGGCGACAAATCTCTCTCCATGCAACCAAGTGAATCCCAAATTGTTTTGCACCACATCCTCTCCAAAAAAACCTGCTCCTCAGTGTATCAAGGCGTCGCTCCACCTGAGCTGGCATGCGTAACACTGACATGTAGTAAATCGGGAGGGAAGACAACACTTCTCCTATGTAGTGTGCTAAACTATGATGTGTAAATGTGAGATGTGTTCATCAAGTTTTAACCCTTAGCTTTCTCAAATCTGCAAGTGCACAGGTCGAGTATCTAATCTCAGGTATCATATCCACAGTGAATTGAAGCTAAATAATTAATCTAACAGAATTAACTATCTAGAAAAAAATGGTTCTAAAGAAAAAACAGCAGCCAACATTACATGAATCAATTATTAATGAACAAATAAATCAGGTCTGCTCTCATAAAATGGTTCAATAAGAAGGATTGGGTCAACAAATAAGTAATGGACTAGAATGAGATAAAAAAGACTGGAAAATTATTTAATCATGCGCACATTCCTATGTTTAACTCTATATATGAACTATACAAACACACGAGAAAAATGAAGTGATCTTAAGAAGATACGCATATGAACGGAAATTAAACAGAAATGGAGTGTATTTGAGTATATAATTCTCTATAGAAGGATATGGATAATCATCCCTTCTACTATTTAATGTTCTTCCTGGTAGCTACATGCTGTTCTAACTTCTAAGAAGCAATTTTCTTCACTCTCATTTCATCAATCACCATGCATGTCTTCTCTTGAAGAAGTTAATGTGTCTTGTTCTTTGTTTTTCAGCATCCTAATTGCCATTTTTGTTAACCATATATTTTCCTAATGAAGCATACTATTTCACCTTCTCTCGACACCTTACTGCTGCCTCTTATGATCAACAACAAAAATTGAAGTTAACTTGCCTGACCTAATTACTGAGGACTTGATCTTTTATTATATTATTCATTAGTTATCCCTTTAATTGGCAATGATAAACTGTTAAATTTTTGGTTGATATATGACTCGTCCTAATTAAATCTGATGTCATAGTCGTGGTGACACACAAGAGTTCTCGGATCTCGACAAACTTGCTAAGCGTTTCCTCCAAGGTGGTAAAGATGCTTCTGGTTCAGATTCTGATGTCCCTTCGAGCGCTTACATTAAAGAAGTTGTTGAAGAGTTGCGCAAAGGAGAAGGTGAATGCCCAATTTGCTTGGAAGCTTTTGAAGATGCTGTTTTAACACCATGTGCTCATCGTTTATGCCGAGAGTGTCTTTTGACAAGTTGGCAAGGTGCCACAACTGGTCTATGCCCTGTTTGTAGGTATGTGTTTGTTTATTCTATGGGTACAAGTTGGTCAAATTCTTGTTTCTTGCTTATGGCTATGTGAATGCAATAGTTTAATAGCATAATGTTGTCCTTGTAGGAAATATGTTGATAAGAAGAACCTCATAACTGCTCCAACTGATAGTCGATTTCAAATTGATGTTAAGAAGAATTGGGTAGAATCTTCCAAGGTTTCTGTTCTTCTGCAAGAACTAGGAAAAATTCGTCCTTCAGGTGCCAAAAGCATTGTTTTTAGCCAATGGACTGCTTTTCTGGATCTTCTGGAGATCCCACTTTCTCGGTAATTTTTTTCGTGAAACGTGAAATTTACTGTATGAAGCATGAGTTAATCATTGGACTAGGTGGATTAATAGAAACTAAGACACCCAAAAGAAAAAAAAAGATGATCTAACTAATCAGATCCTTCTTGGAGACTCTCTCCACGTCTGTCCTATGGGCTGTGGCAGTGTTGTGATAATCCTATTCAATTCATCATTCAAAGTATACTTTTGGTGACAAAGGCTAAAATAATAGATAGAAACCCTGAATATAAACTTGTACCTGATGTAGGTTTGATTATTATCTAGGCTTATTCTTTGTTGTAGATTTTCCAGATACATGTGTGTGGTTCTTGATTCTGATTATAACCTTACCTTCTGTTTTGGTACAGGCAAAACATCTCATTTCTTAGATTGGATGGGACATTAAGTCAACAACAGAGAGAGAGCGTCCTAAACAACTTTTCAGAGGATAAAAACATTTTGGTTTAGCTACTTCCCTCTCTGAAAGTTACTTAGTTTGATGGATTTATTTTAAATTAATTGTGCTCATTAAGGTAAATACTGTGTTTATACTTATTTTCTTACAAATAAAGGTCTTACTGATGTCTCTAAAGGCTGGTGGTGTTGGACTAAACCTTACAGCAGCATCCAATGCCTTTCTAATGGTAAGTGAATTATGAAATCATTTTACTTTCTGAAAGATGGATTTTAAAATTCTGTAGCATGATCAAAGATTTTTACTTTGCTTTGGTTCTAGATTTTTCATGTAGAAGCTGCCAAAACATTTTGGGTTGTTTTCATTGTAAAACATCTCTTTTTTACTAGGGAGTGGGGACTTACATAGCATCTTTTTTGTGGGTATCCACACTCAGTGGTGTTTTTTTGCCTTTTGGTGCATTTCACGAGTTTTAAGTTTTAATACAAAGCATGATGACTGCCCAAGTTCAGCAGTCATCATTTCCGTAAAAGATGCAAGTTGCCAAAACTAACTTGATTGAAAGTAGTTTATGACCAAAAAAGTAATTTTGAGGGTCACACAACATGACGGATAGCCCCCAGTAGTCTGAAGCCTTCCACCCAACGTCGCCGGGAGCTCCATCCCGGCGTCACCACCACCTCTGCTGTCTCCAGCTAGGTCGTGCGCTTCTCCACCTCCCCTCTCTCCTGCTCCTCTCCCTCCTCCCTGTCCGTCCTCCTTTTGCCCTAGGTCTGAAGTAGCAGAGCCTTCACCACTCGCGCTATCTCCAGCTAGGTCGAGCTCCTCTCCTTTTCTCTTCCTCTCTCCCCGCTCCTCTCCCTCCCCGTCCGTCCTCCCTTGGTGCCCGGAGCTCCCACTCTAGAACCGCGCATCACCATGTCCGCTCCCTCCCTCACGCTCGCTGGTGACCAGCACGATTGGCTTCGGCTTGGATCAACTCGACTACTCACTCGAGAGGTAATACCAAATGAAGAAGAAGCTCCAAGAGGCTCAAGATGGTTGGTCAAGTTACGCAACCAGAGATCGTTGATGGCGGAACTCCGTTCTCTGCTTCAAACGTCCGGGACGCGGGCACGTTGCAAGGCACTGTTCTAAGCCGGAGAAGTGCGTTTGCTGCGGACAAAATGGCCATCGACAATTCACATGCTTGGTCCATCCACCAGAGTACTTACCGGAGCGCCCACAGGAGCTGTCAAGGAATAAAATGACGAAGGAAAAAAACCCTTCGAACACACAAGCATATGTTACACAATTGCGTCGGGTGGGGAGTGCCGTGAGCAGCCCACAGACCGTCATCACTGCGCCATGGTCTCCGGAGATTCAAAAGAATTCAGACTACCTCCGCACGTGTCTGGTTGGTGAGGTGGCACGGGAACTACCGGACATGGAGAAGGTGCGAGAGGCTGTACAAGCCAAAATAGGGACGGCCTTTCTTTTTTTATCTCTCAGCACTCTCACGGCGCACGTACATCCTCTACCTCAGCCCAGGGCAACCAATTCCATCCGTCATCTCGCTGAAACCGTTTGGCAGCATCATATGGAGACCTTAGACAAAGCAAGACGGTGCTGTTCAAGCGCCGTCCCCTTCAATCAGGACGGTTTTTTTCCAGGGAATCCCACTGCACCTACGCTGCAAACAAGTCCTGGAAGCCATCATCGTGCCTTTCAGTCAAATCATGTCGACGGCGATAGCGGTCATGGGAACATCAGATCTGTCCATAGTCAAAACCGAAGTAATGCCTTCCCTTGGTATGCACCTCCCACCGACGGTGATTCTATGCGTCGGCAACCATTTCCTCATTAGGATCCACTCACCACTGCCAGAGAAGAGATCATGGGCGGGTGTTGTTGCCAGCAGCAGCAGCACCGTGGCGGGCAGCAGCACAGCACGTGACAGCACAGTGAATCTCGTATCAGCCGCTGCAACAGTGATGGCCGCACCACCTCAGACGCCACCTGTCGAAACCCTCCATCAGGACAGCACAATAGCCGCACCAACAGGGCTCACCATGCCAGCAACAGCCGCCAGCACCCCCCACTCAACACAGACCCCTGGGTTCAGTTCCACCCCCAGCCAGAAAACCAACCTCCATCACTCTTGGACTCGAACCCAACTCCCACCCAAGTCTCAACCCAATTGCCCAAGCATCCATCCAATATGAGTCCACAGGTGAACCCAACCCCATTGACCCACAACCCAATCATTCCGAAGCTGAGTACAACCCTGAGTTTAAGATGACAGTGAGCCTGAAGCCAATCCAATTATACCTGAACCCATTCCCTCAGAACTCGAACCCACTTCCCATGAGCTGGAGCATGAACTTCCCGCGTTCGAGCCCGAGCTTGATGCCTCCCACATCCACACACAGCTGAGCCTTGGCCCGATGCTACACTATTGTCGCTGCCGCTGTCGTCAAGGGATGAGGAGTTCTGAGCCTCCACCATCACAACCAGCACTAAGAGGATATTCTGCATGTCTCCGTCGTCCGACCACCATGCTGGCGACCAGCATGACCTTGATGCCTCGATGGTTACGTTCGGGACATCTTTGCTCGCGGCCCGCACGGAGGAGGAGGTTCGGATAGTGGCAAAGGCAAGTTCATTCAAACTGCACCTAGTGGGGAGCGTCGTGAGCAGGGCTCACCGTGGCACTGACAGATGTACGCGTTCCATGATTAGGGGGTCATCCATGTTCCCTCATGAAGGTCCCCTCATGGAACGTGCGTGGCCTCGGTGAGGCCAAGGGGCATAGGTCACTGGGTCGATATCTTAGATCATGGGGACCTGACGTCGTATTGATTCAGGAGACGAAGCTCACAGAGTGTGATGACCAGACATGGAGTCAAGTTGGTGGATCAGGTCTCACTGATCACATCACCTTGGGATCAATAGGCCGGTCTGGAGGCTGCATCATCTGTTGGCGGTCGGACTGCTTTGATATCATTGATTCATGGACAGAGAGATTCTCCATCTCGATGCACGACAGAGAGCAGATGGATGTCAGTACCTCATTTCATGTGTCTATGGCCCACTTACATCATCTCTGCGGTGTACATTGTGGGAGGAGCTTAGCAGAGCACATGCACATCTCTCCCAGGCCCAGCAGTTGATTGGCGGTGACTTCAATGCTACACTGAACATTGACGACTGTCCAAGTATAAGACGAGGGAGGGACACTGGAGAGCAGGAGTTTTAGGATTTCATTGACTGGATTTCCCATCGACGGACTATAGATTCACATGGAGGAGCTACACGTCTCCATCAACGCGGTCACGACTAGACCGCTTCCTTGGCTTGCTGGAGCTGGCAGAGGCACATCAGTTGGCAGATGTACGGGCTATGGAAAGGCCCTTCTCGGATCACACTTCAGATTTGAGTGATCTTGGCTCCTACAAGTGGGATTCAAGCACCTCCTGGCCGAGCAGTGGGTCGCAACCCCAACTTCAGATTCGGCGGCCAAGAAATTAGCCACCAAGCTAGCTGCCCTTCATGATTTTCTCAGGAGTTGAAGGAGAAAAGTACAGGAGGATGGGGAGAGACGGAGGGCCGAGGCCCTCACTACGCTCTCCCGATTGGACTAGGTGGAGAACACTCGTGACCTAACCATCAGAAGGGGGTGGAGAGAAGGCGACATCAAAAGGTCGTCCAGTCAAAGGACATAAAGGTGGAGATTTAATGGAGGCAACGCTCCCGCCAGACATGGATCCGGGAGGGCGACACCCGCACTAGATTCAACTAGAGAGAATTGATTTAGAACGAAGAAGCTTATGGGCATTTTGTCATGTAGTTTAGTCTTTAGTATTATAGGTATTTAGCCCATTAGTTTAGTTTAAGCCTTTTGATTAGTTTTCCTTTTAATTATGTTTCCTTTTGTTATGATTATATGGGAGTTTGGAACTCTATATAAACCCCATAAGATTGTAACAGAAACATGTTTGGATGAATAAAATTTTGATATAGTTTATCTTCTCTTAAGCGGATAATTTAGTTTAGGTTTAAGTGGATAATTTAGTTTAGAGTTATGGTTAATCTATATCAGAGAGATTACTATTTTACATAATCTTCATAGACAGAAACTCGATACTTACTACTTTGTCACCTGATTATGCATTAACTCAATGTTCAATGTTGAAGGTTTTCACTCATATTGTGATCCCTTTCAATTTCCTCTCTTGTCTACACGTGCCTTTACTAATAGCAATTGTTATGTTGATATGCTAATTCAAAAGATTTCGAAGTTCTCACCTCGACATCGTCAGCATCTTTTCGTTCATTTGATTGATCATCCACCTATTCTAATTGCTTGATTTTCTGAAGTTGATTTTTGTCATCTTCATGTTGTTCTTCATCATCTATACTGTCTCGCAATTTGTCAGGGTCGAGATTTTATCAATAGGAGAGAATTGATGTGAACAATGATAATTTGTGGGTTTTATGCCCTAATTATTAGTCTTCGATTATGGGCCATCTGCCCTTTAGTCTATTTAGTTTAGTTAGGAGCCCATTAGAGGTTTTCTTGTCGATTTCTTTTTAATTACTTTTCCTTTTATTTAAGTTTCCTAGTTATTTGGCACACAAACACGAACTGTGCTCAACGTAAATGGGGTTATGGAGTGGTTGGAAAGGATCGGACTGAAAAATGGAGCTACAATAATGATGAAAGATAAATCAGCAAGCAAACATGAACCGTATTCAGCATCAAAATGGGCCGTGTTCAGAAGGTTTTAGGACAAAATCCCACATGGAAGCACATAAGTCGTGCTGAATCAGCCGGGGCCATTTCAAGACCGAAACAGACCATTTCCTGAAGAACTTGCATTGTGTCCAAATTCAGTTCGAATGTCAGATTGCCGACATCCAACATAGATTGTTTTCACTTTGCAGGTGACTTTGTGTGTGTGAAGACACCAAAATGTGGCATGACCAGCTTATCGAAACTATGGACTGTGTGTGTGCGCGCGCGCGCGCGTGTGTGTGAAGACACCAAAAGGTGGCATGACCAGCTTATCGAAACGCCAACAAGTACTTCTTTATGACAATAGACTTAGGTTATTTCTAGGTCACGATGGTTGGAGCCATTTGTAATAGTTGGTTCTTTTCCTTTTGAGGCTAATAAATTACTTACATTGGATGATAAACAAAAGCTTAATGTCAATGGTCATTACCTGCAACAGAAGTGGGTTCTGTAATGCTTTGCGAGCCTTAGGTTATGACGAAACAAGTCAAGCTAATGATATAACTTAAAACTAATCACCCTAAAGCCCTTCTCTTTACACTTGAGTTTTTGTTCCACATCACCACACTTGGAGAAACATGCGTGAGATCTGGAACTTATATTTTTTTCTCCTTTTTTTATAAATGAATATCATTTAAAATGAGGAACTCAGAGCTCAGTTGAGCTTGTGAGTACCAGCCAAAAGCTGACCGGAAGACCGATGAGTTAAACAGATTTAGTTGAACACTATATTACAAGTTATCCATAAACTAAAAAATATAAGAGGTAAGGAACTAAAGGTATAGACAAGGTTGTCAAACTCGTAAATCGGAGTCGACACGGAAAGGCCGGGTGAACACGTAAAGCGTGAGATCGTAGCACGACACGTCCGATTCTACCAAAATTATATAAAAATATATGTAATATTTATGTATATATTAATTTGTACAAAATTTTGAAAAAGTTTGGGAACATCAATATATTGAAGTTAAACTTCCATTCCCAATATGTCAAGTTGATCACATGATGTTCCATTGCAAAATATCAACCATGATCACATGATGCAATATCCACATTTCAAAAAACTAACTAAAGTTTCCAATTTGCTAAATTGCTAACCAAGCAAATTTTAAAAATGCCAACTAAGCAAGTTTCCAAAAGGCTAGCTAAACAAGTTTTCAAAAGACTTGCTAAGCAAGTTTTCAAGAAGCTAGCTATACAAGTTTTCAAAAGACTAGCTAATCAAGTTTCCTAAAAGCTAGTTATACAAGTTTCCAAAAGACTAACAAGGCAAGTTTCCAAGTTCAAAATAGAGTATGAAATATCTATGTTTCCAATACTAAAGCAAGTCATTTAGTCCATCTTCATCGTAGATTGCAATATCAATGCTATCATCTTGCAAGTTATCTTCATCTTCATTTTCATCTCCATCTTCATGCTCATCATCAACCATTGCATCACCTTTATCAAGTACATCAACATCATCATCAAGAATAGTTAAATCTTCTATAAATGTGCTTTCAACATTCACACCACTTGAAGGTTCTTCAACAATTTGGACTCCATTATCATCATTTTCATCTTCCATTTCCTCCAATTCTAACCCTTCATTGTCCTCCACAATCCATTCATCGTCGGAGGAAAGATCATCCACATCATATTCATGTACCTTTCTAACTTGTTTTCTTTTCTCCAATTTTGAATTTGCCATCACATATACTACATCATTCATGGTCTTTTGTTTCAATCGATTCCTTCGCTTTGTATGAACCTACATAAAATAGATTAATAAACAACAAGATATCTAAGATTCATAATTCTAAAAGAATGATTGATATAATTAAATAAGGTTTTAAAAAGTTTACCCTCTCAAAGGCGCTCCAATTACGTTCACATCCCGAAGAGCTACATGTCAAGTTGAGAATTCTAATGACAAAGTCTTTAAGCTCGGGATGTTCATATCCATACGAATCCCACCAATTAGCGGGATGTTTAGTGTAAATTGCATTTTTTGCCACCTTACTTCCAAAGAACTTCTTTGCATGCTTAAAATCTTCTAATTGACTATCAATCTTAGAAGACATTTCATCATCCGGCACCATCCTTTGCAAACATTCATATAAGTCTCGTTTAACCTCGACATCGGCACTAAAATTAGGATTATATTGGAATTGAGGGTTGAGAAAGTATGCCGCTGCATGCAAAGGCTAGGAAGTTGTTTGTCCCATCTACTATCAATTATATTCCATATTGGTTGGTAGCTGAAAAAATGAATCAACAAAACAAGTTTAGTTTACTTATCAAAATTAAACAAACTATGAAGATATCCAAAAAAAAAGTACTTCAATAAAATAGTTTACCACTTCTTTGCTCCTTTATAGGCTTGTTGAATCCTTTCTTTAGCACGATCCATTTCCTCATAAATGAAACCCATGGCTGGTTTTTCATCCGAATCAACCAAACGAAGAACCTTAATTAAAGGATAAGCAGCTCTTAAGCAATATACAACATTTTTCCAAAACCCATTATCCAATGCAACATCTTCAATATATTTTCCATCCTCTGTTTTTTGAAATCGACTAGATTTCCAAGCATTTGAAGTAAACATCCTCATCAACGCACCCTTGTTCTCTTGGAGGCAACCCAAGGTAAGATACGATGTTGCAAAACGAGTGATAGCCGGGCGTATTAAATCTTTGCCTTGTGTAAACTGTTGCAACATTACAATGAGTGAAGTCTTTGTGTAGATGTAAGTTGTGATTTTTTTCCCTTTTGTAATTGTTTCTTTGTGGACAGTCAATTTCTTTCCAAAATCCTCCAACATCAAATCAATACAATGAGCAGCGCAAGGTGTCCAATAAAGCAATTTCCTCTTCTCCATTAGCATTTGTCCGGCTGCTTTGTAACTTGCCGCATTATCCGTGACAACTTGAACAACGTTCTCTTCACCAACTTCTTCTATAACATCATCAATCATCTCAAAAATCTTATTTGCAGTCTTGCAAATATTAGATGCATCAACAGACTTCAAAAAAACTGTTCCTCTAGGACTATTCACCAAGAAATTTATTATTGTCCTTCTTCTTCTATCCGTCCAACCATCGGTCATTATCGTACAACCTACTTTCCTCCACTCCACTTTGTGCTCCTCAATTGCTTCTTTAGTCAACTCAATTTCTTTTTTCAAATACTTGACACGGATTTCATGATATGATGGTGGTTTAAAACCCATGCCATGACGTGAAATCATCTCACACATCTTATGAAATTCGTCACTCTTTGCAACATTGAAAGATATGGCATTATTGTAGAAAAATCTTGCAATTGCTTGACATGCTTCCTCCCTTGCTTCTTTTTTGTACATTGAGTTGATGGTAACTTGACTACTCTTTCTTTTGAAAATATTTGAGTTTGAGCTGCTCTCTATTCCCTTTCCCTTTTCATCAACTTGTGCACACTCTTCATCTTTGTCCTCTCTTTCCTCGTGGATTCGAGATTTGCGAGTCAACTGTTCTTGTATCTTGTACACAATTCCAAACATTTCATTTCTAACATTTTCAGGAACTTGCGTACAACCTCCAACATCTTTTTGAGTGCAAGCTAAATGATGCTTCAAACGATAAACACCTCCTGAAATTATTTTTCCACAGTATTTGCACTTGATTTTTCTGTTATCTCCCTCCACTGCATACCCATGACTCCAACCATGCATACCCATGACTCCAACCAGGATCACTCTTATTTCCTGGAGCATTTTTTCTTAACACCTTCTCAGTTCTAGAAATTCCAGTTACAGCTCTAGGTGCATTCATGCTTCCAGTTTGAGCTTGAGAAGTGGTTCCACCACCAGGGCCAGGACCAGCAGGAGAAGACATGAAGTATTCAATTCCAAATGCCTATAAATAACAATAAATGCATGTATAAATAACATTAACAAAAACTGATAACAAATTGATAATAAATATGTGCTACAATTCATTCCTACGGATTACAATTCTCACACAAAAACTGTCTAAAAAAAAATAGCTTTGTTCTGCTTATGCTCTCTTCCAGCAAAAGAGAGAACGTCCTCCTGCAGAGGAGGACTGGTCCCTCACGCGAGCAGAGAAGGACCACAAGAGGACCTCTTCTGCTCGCGGGGCCTCATTGTCTGTCCTCTTCACAAGAGGACCTCTTCTGCTCGCGGGGCCTCATTGTCTGTCCTCTTCTGCAGAAGAGGACAGACAATGAGGCCCCTCGGCATCTCTTCTGCTCGCGAGCAGAAGAGGACGGGCATCTCTTCTGCTCGCGAGCAGAAGAGGACGGCGTCCTCTTCTGCTCGCGAGCAGAGAGGAGGAGCTGTTTGTCCTCTTCTACTCGCGAGCAGAAGATTTCGTCCTCTTCTGCTCGTGAGTAGAGGAGGAGCATTCAGCGAGGGCGACTGGGCGAGGCTGGCGGAGAAAAAAAAGGAGAGAAAACCGGTGAAACGACGAAAAAGGGAGAGAAAAACCTGCAAATGGAGGGAGAGGCAGCGACGGCGAACATGAACAGAGGAAGGCGATGGCGACGGAGGCAGCGGCGAACGGTGAAGACGAAGAGGCAGTGGCGAACGGTGAAGACGAACAGATGAATGATTTAGGGCCCGACTGAGGTAAGTAGGGCATCGTGCATCGTGGGACCCACCTGAAGACACGATTGAAAAAAAATTAAGGTGGACACGGCTGCACGCCGTGTCCACCGTTTCTACGAGCCAGCACGCGATTTTATCACGTGCTGGCTCAGACCGAGTTGGCAAGCGTCCCAACTCGTTTTCCAGGGGTAAGATCGTAAAATCGTACGCTTTTACGTGTTGGCACGCGATTTTGACAACCTTGGGTATAGACAATAATTGCAATATGTACTGGTCTAACTGCAACTCCGCCTATGTTTATAGCCGGTCCCAAGCCCGGATAAAGGAGGAGGGTTGTGTTAGGCCTCGACAGCCAACGTAAAACCTCGTCGAATCTCATGAACATAGATCAACGAGCGCAATGGCGTCGTATGATCCATGTAGCCGACCCCACCTAGTGGGATAAGGCTTTGTTATTGTTGTATTGTTGTACTGGTCTAACTGCATGCACAGCGACTTTTGTTCAATGTTTCATATCAATACTTTTTTTGTTTCCCTTCTATTAATGGATCACCAAACATTTGCAACTCAGTAATTCTGGCTTTGTCACAACCGTTGCAGCAAGGATTCATAATTACATTATTCCTTCATTCTCGGTTTAGAATAGAATGTGAAAACTTGGTCCTGAGAGTTGTTTCTCATTTCTGATCAATTATAAGTTCAATAAAACCTTGCATCTAAACTGCTTTCGAATTTATTTTTCACTTGCTTTTTGAAGTTTCTTCCATAAGTAGATATTGTTTTATATGAACTTACAATACTTTTTTGCCTCAGGATCCGTGGTGGAATCCAGCAGTTGAGGAACAAGCTTTGATGCGTATTCATCGTATTGGGCAAAACAAAAGCGTGTCTATCAAAAGATTTATTGTGAAGGTAGAAAATCATATTTTTTTTGACACATTATGATAGAACACCAGAATTAAAAGGATAAAAGGAAGGTTTTTAAACTAGATTTAAACAAGATAACAAGAGATTGTCCGTATGGAGAGGACAAGGCTCCAGGAATAAAAGTTTGTTACAACAGCTTAACATGCTGAAACCATAAACTGTTACATATTTAAAGGAACATAATAACTAACTACATCTCCTGCAAATGTCCATTAGTGGATGCTTCCCTTGTTAAGTGGAGTAGTGGTCTTCTGCTGTAGTTGGTGGTAGTGGGGTTGTTGCTAATGGAAGCGATAATGGAGTCTGCTGCTGCTGGGGCTCCTGGTTGGACAATTCAACCTTGTCTAAATTGCTTACACGTGTCCTCCTCCTAGCATAAGTACGAAGAGGGACCCTATCATTACACCCCCTCGAAAAGATGCCTTATCCTCAAGGCGGAATGTTGGTAATTGTGCAAAGTCATAATTCTCCCAGCTTGCTTCTTCTAAGAGTCGACCATACCATTGAACAAGTAATTCCAGAGACGACACACCAGTTTCATTCACCCAACGCTAAGAGGATCTTTTCTGGGTCAGCTAAAAATTCCATATCATTTGCCAAAGGTAAAAGAGGTGGAGATTGGGGTAAAAGTCCACGAGCATAACGCAACAGAGAGACATGAAAAACATGATGTACCTTAGCTTTTGGAGGTAGTTGCAACTCATATGCAACTTTGCCAATCTTACATACAACTCTATAAGGTCCAAAGTATCAGATGGACAACTTTTCATGGCGACGTTTAGCTAGAGTTTTCTGTCTGTATGTGAAGGAACACAACATCTCTACCTCAAAGGATAAATCTCGCCTTTTAGAATCAGCTTGGGATTTCATGGGAGATTGAGCTTTCAACAGATTTGAGCATAGCATTTTTAGCATCTCATCACACTCTAGAAGTTGTTCTTCCAGCTCACTGATTTTTGTTTCCCCAAGAACATAAGGATGTAAAGCAGGTGGATCTCTTCCATAAATAATTTTAAAGGGAGTCATTTGAGAAGAAGAGTGATAACCAGTGTTGAATGAATATTCTGCCCATAAAAACAAATTTGGACCAAGTCTTGTGGTGTTCATGAGCAAAACAATGCATGTATGCTTCAAGGCATCGGTTGACTACTTCTGTTTGTCCATCTGAATGAGGGTGATATGTAGTTCTCATATGTAGTTGAGTATGACTTAACCGAAAAAATGCCAAAAAGCACTTAGAAAACCCACATCACGATCTGAAATGATAGAGCATGGTATACCATGTGGGCAGACAATTTCTTTGCAAAAATTAGCTGCTACAGTCTTTTCCGTAAAGGGGTGTGAATCGTTTGACAAAGTGATAAAAATGACAATGTTTGCTGAATCTGTCTACCACCACCAGGATTGTGTCTTAGCCATTGGAAGGAGACAGACCTTTGATAAAATCAAGCGAAACATCCTCCCATACATGTTCTAGAATGAGTACAGGTTGTAAGATGCAGTAATTTTGAACAAATTCCTTCAAATTGTGCTTTAAATGATGCCAAAAAACTTAGCAGATATGTGCTTTAAAGTTTTCAGATAACCTCTATGACCACCAATTGGGGCCTCATGTGCTTCCTTTAGAATTTGTCTTCAACTCAGGGAAGTCAGGGATAACTAACCGAGATTTGTAGTAGAGATGTTGTCCAGCTACTGTAAAGTCTGGTTTATAAGTGGGATCCTTCAGAACATGCTCCATCACATCTTTAGTAATATGAGTCATCTACAAGTGCTTCTTTCAGAGAAATGAAATCCAATGGTATTGACATGGCAAGATCTAGGAAATCTGCTTGTTGAGGCCCCCTATACAAGGCATCAGCTCCCTTGTTTTCACTTCCAGCCTTATAGATGGTTGTGAAATCAAAGAGTAAAAGCTTCATTAATAGCCGTTGTTGTTCTGCTGTAGAGATCCTCCGATCCAACAAGTACTTACGACTGAAATGATCAGCTTTTACTGAAAATGGCCGTGCGCCCAATAAATAATGTTTCCACTCCTGTAAAGCAAGAACCAAGGCCAGCAGTTCACAATCATATGTAGATTTAATTCTGCTGGAGAAAGAAAATTCCTTACTGAAATAAGAGATGGGTTGACCTTGCTGTAGTAGAATAGCACCTACCTCCTGAGATGAAGTATCACATTCTACCATAGTTTTGAACAAAAGTAATGATGCCATAGTTTTGAACAAATCGTCGATAGTAGCCCATCAAACTTAGAAATCCTCTCAATTCCTTAACAAGTGTAGGTAGAGGTCATTTCAACACAGCTGAAACTTTATCTGGGTCTACTGCCACTCCATCTTTTGACACTATGTGACCAAGAAATCCCATTTTGGCTGGCCAAAGAAACATTTCTTTTTTGCATTGGCATAGTACGAACTGGTGGCTAGTAGGTTAAGGGTCAACTTGAGGTGTTGTTCATGTTGGCGTAAATTTGTGCTATAGATTAGAATGTCATCAAAGAAAATAAGAATGAATTTGCGTAGATGAGGTCTCAAAAGGTCATTCATGCTGGATTGAAATGTGGATGGGGCATTTGTTAAGCCGAAAGGCATAACAATGAATTCATAATGCCCTGAATGTGTTCGAAAAGCTGTTTTGGTTATGTCTTCAGGTTGCATGCGAATCTGAACGCTATCCAGTCAATAGTTCATGCAGCGGAATCTTCCTGTATGAATCCGATCAGCTTCCAGTATGACCGAAGACTTTCTATCTGCAGCCAGAATAACGACACAACAATTGGATGATGACAAAATTATCAAAGATTGGACGACTAGGAATGGGCAAATCAAGAATTTCACTGCAAAATCAAATTCATTCTAGCCGTGCTGGATAGGCAGCTGCAATTCCTCCACGATCGACTCAGCCACAAAATTGTGGGTTGAGCCACTGACCACCAGAGGACTCGTCTTTGTCCGATAGCACCCAGCAGCTTCATCGTGGTGCCTACTGTTCTTCTCAAAATGGCATGGAGAGATATCTCAGCTAAGTCAGATGGTGGGTCTTCTCCTTCTTTGCTGCCATCTTCTTCTTCTAGAGTGGCTTCTTCGGAGTCAGCAAGTTCTAATAAAGAAAAGGAGGAATTTTTTGCAGCGATGTCCAGGCGAAAACTTTTCATTACATTTAAAACATAGCCTCCTTGCCAATCGAGAATGATGTGCCTCGTCCGCAAAACGCATTGCCATAGTTGGAAGGGATGATGTTGCCATGGCTGTTGTAACGCCCCAAAATTCGGCCTAGACACGCGGCCGAATCGATATTCGACACGCGGTCAGGTGGCCCCGAGAACGCTACGACAATAAACAATATACGATATAAAACTATAAACAACGAAAATTTGTTAATAATAAAATATAATAAGTATGAGACTCAATAACAATAACAAAACTTATACATATACCATGTGCAATCTTTACGTTGAGAGCAACGCCACCGCGATTCATTATTCTCGATTACCTGCACGAATCCAGAATGCAGGGGAAATCCATCCCAGTTAGTCGTATGTGGCAGTCATATTTATTTTAGAGACTTAATATTAGTCTCAAAATGATCATATCAATAAATGTACATTTCAATTCAATAATATACTAGGTATATCAACTATCCTAGCATAATCAATAACTTTCAATGTACTCATTTTTATTTAACAATTTATGAAAATTATTATCATTTAACAATAACAATATGCTAATGAGTTCATTACACTAGCATGATACAATCCTAT
>LTAE01004239.1:6372-30527 GCA_001647135.1 Pontederia paniculata | reverse complement strand
TATATATATATATATATATATATATATATAAACAATTTATTGAGTATTGTTATGCAAAATAAATGAGACATACAAATTTAACGAATTTCACATTTAACTGAGCTACTTTCTTTAAAAATAATATAAAAGATATAACTAATATCACATTAAAAGTATTTTTTTATATAAAAAATATTAAATAATACAAGTAGAATAATTCAAATTTAAAAAAATTATATAAGGACTCTCAATATAAAATAAAAAATATAAATTTTAAAGTCGTCTAAATTCTCCGTATAAAACGAGCGGCTTTGTCGCTTAATTATTTAAGAGATATGATGAATCGAGAATTGTATGAGTTTCTATTGAATTAATATTTCAGATATTATCAACAAATATTGTGGAATTGATAGTATCCACTAATATGTCACGTAATTCAAATCATATTTCTTGGATTATAATCTCATGCAACTATCTATGTACAGGTAAGTTGTACGTGCATTAAGCAAATAATGAAATATAAGTTAGTTAGTGACTAGAATTTTTTTGCCATTGACATTTCGAAATAATGGCGTTTACCTAATAAAAGTTAAAATAAAAATTAAACTAATAATTTTAAATTCGAATTTTGATATATACATCAAATAAAAATATAAATATTTTTATTGTGGCTCCAAAAATTTTATGGTGTGTTTGAATTGAGGGTAATGAAGGATAATAGAGGGGAGGATAATAATTAATCTTATTTGGATAATAATTTTTTGAAGGAGAAAGTTAAAGGTTAACCTTCTTTCTCCTCCTAACTAACTAAAAAATATTACTCCCAAATTGGGGTTGAATGGAGGATAAAGAATTTTACCCTCCATTCCCTTCCCTCTCATTATCTTCTCCTCCCCTCCTTTCCCTTCCCTTCTTATATCCAAATATACCCTTATGGTGTGTTTGGATTGAGGGTAATGGAGGGGAAGGTAATAATTAACCTTGTTTGGATAATAAATTTTTGAAAGAAAAAGTTAAAAATTAACTCTGTTTTTTCTCCTAACTAACTAAAAATGATTATCCTCAAATTAAAATTAAATGAAAGATAATAAATTTTACCTTCCATTTTCTTTCTTCCATTATCTTTCCCTCCCATCCCCTCCCTTCCCTTCCTCATAGTGTCGCTTCTCTTTTTCTATTTTGCCCTTCAACTCTTTCGGTCTTTCTCTCACTCCCCCTCTCCCATTCTCTCTCCTCTTCCTTAACTAAACGAGTTGCTTTTTTTTTAAATATAAGTTATGCAACTCTTCTCCAATCAAGTTAATTAGATGTTAATCAATTTAATATCTTAAGTCTACGCTGTGAATGCAAATCCATGTCATCTTTTTTTTCTTATTTCAGAATGGAATATAATAAGGAAAACAGTGAACTAGTTTAATTTTCCTATAATTACCATTTTACCAGTAAAATGATGAATTTTTTTATATAATAAATTTATTTATCAGTTAACAAGCCATGAAAAAAAAATAAATAAAATTTATAATTTAAATAACTGTATACAAGAATAGAAGAAAATGAGTGCAAGAGAAATAAAGAAAAGGAACCGAGGCACAAAGTAATTTTTTTATGTTGGAATCTGAAAAAATAAAGAAAAGGAACCGAGACACAAGTAATTTTTTTATGTTGGAATCTGAAAAATGCATGAGATTTTATTGGAGATAAAATGAATAAGATTAACTTGCTAGATGTGTACAGAAATATTAATAAGTTATACTTTTTTATTTAATCAAACTAATGATAAATTTTAATGGGTTTCAATTGACAACATTAAATGTCCCACGACCCACACTTGACCCGAATGGGATGATTCCAGATAAAAGCATTAATTGTTCACTTTTACCAAAAGAAAATACATTAACTGTTTGCATTTTTCAATTATGCTTATTCTTAATATGATTTGTGTATGATATTTAAACCTACAGTTTCATTTTATAATTTTAGAATATATTATGATATATTTAATACTATGATTGATATCATACTCAAAAACAATGTGTTAAAAGTATTTCCATACTAAAGAAGTGTTGAGTAGTATTTCAAATTTTAAATTAGATCTAAAATCACAATTGAGGATACAGAAACTTTATGTTTATTTTATTAATTCTTGAAATAGAAACTTGAGAAACTTAATTTTAACTATACATTTTAATAATGCTTTTATCTAAAATTTAATATCTTTTTTGAAAATAAAATTCTAATATATAAGATAAGGTAAACTAATTAATTATTTGGTCTTTCAAATTAATTATTTCTTTCTATTTGATTTCCTTATTCGAAAAAAGGGTGTTCATAGCTTTATATATCCTAAATAATAATCTTGGAACTAAAGTTTGATGGATACGAATTATTTACTTCAGTTTATTTCGGGTAAGTAAATAACTTAATTAAATTTAGTTCTTAGTTAAAGTTAGTTTAGTTATTAGATCTCCATCACTTTCCTCTTGTCTGGATTTAATTTGAAGTCGTTAAATTACATTTACATGTCCTTTAACTTAGATGGTCAGATAAAAGCTTATATACTATAAATGACATCTAATAATCTTACTTATTAATCGAGATATATTTTGTTAGTTAAAAGAGTTATTTCCATTTTCCATTCTTCAGATATAATTTATTTCCACTTTTGCTTCTGAACTTTAAAATTATTCATTTATCTTAATTGCATATTTTTATTCTTATTTAATTTAATATAATTAACATTAAAAATTAAAAAACTAAATGGCCTGTGAAGAAGATAAGATGAGGAGTAATTCCGTTTCCATTTTTCCATTTATTTATTTTTTAATTTAAAAGTTAAAATTAAATAAAAAATATGTATCATTAAAAAAATAAATAAACTAAACATTTGGGGTTAGTGTGTGTGAAGAAACGAATATAATTTATTAGAACTATAATACATAAAACTTCAGTAACATTTTTATTAATTAAAAGACCTAAAATAAGAATCGCTTCTGTCATTTTCTTATTTTTTGTATTAATTAGCATATAGAACATAATAGTTTTCACTGTAATTTTTTTGTTCGATACTCGGAATTAAATTATTAATATAATAATTATATATTATGCTCTTAAACTTATATTATAATGATAATAATAATAATAATAATAATAATAATAATAATAATAATAATAATAATAATAATAATAATAATAATAATAATAATAATAATAATAATAAATNCTTCCATGCCATGTCAGCCCATGTGGTTCCAACTCTTCCTTTCTCTCTCCTCTTATTCCATTCTCTCTCCTCTTTTTTAACTAAACGGGTAGCTTTTTTAAGTAGAAGTACCACTTCCACTTCCAATTAATTACTTTTTTTTTAATTCTTAATCTTCTTCTCCAAGATCTCTAATCCCATAGTCGTCTCCTTCACCTCCTGCTGCTACCAGTCTCCACTACGCCAAGCGGAGCAGCTTACCGCCTTTTGTATTTTGCTACTCTTGCTTTCTTATTTTTACCGCCTTCTCGTCTTGTACGATCTTATTGTTACCCAAAAGGTACCTTCGAGAAGAAAAAGGAGCTCGTAACAAGAAGGAAGAAAGCAGCAGGAGAGGACGAGGCGACGACGCCGGAACCCTAAATCCGTCGCCGGAGCTCCGATCCGCCACCCGTCGATCCCTCCCCGAGCTCCATCCCGGCGGGAGACTTCCCATTCTCTCGCTCCGGCTGGCAGGCGGCAGTGTCAGAGGCGCGGCGGCCATGACGAGCTGAGCCATGGGCTGCATCCTCGCCAAGGAGGCCTCCTCCCCTGCTCCCTCGGTCCCGGCCGCCGGCGCCGCTCCGCCCGCTGTCGTCGTCTCCGGGCGTAAGTCTCAGGCTTCCCTCCCCAGGATCGAGTCCGACGCCGTCGACCCCGCGGGGGACGCAGATGGCGCCGCGGCCGCCAAGAAGGATGAGGCGGGCGTGGGCGAGGTCGAGCGGCCGGCTGCTCGGAAGCGGCGGCCGCGGCCGGACCCGCGCCTGAGCAACCCGCCTGGGCATCTCCAGGGGGAGCAGGTCGCCGCCGGTTGGCCCGCGTGGCTCTCCAATGTCGCCGGAGAGGCCATCAAAGGTTGGACGCCCCGCCGTGCGGATTCCTTTGAGAAGATCAACAAGGTAAAAGGGTTTTTCCAGGTCTCCTTCTTGTTTCTTCCTTCACGGCGATTTCTGTAGCTAAAGACGGTTCCTCTTTCCACTCTGTGGCTTAGATTGGGCAAGGGACGTACAGCAACGTCTACAAAGCCAAGGACACTTTGTCAGGTAAAATTGTGGCTCTGAAGAAAGTGAGGTTCGACAACATGGAGCCAGAGAGTGTTAAATTTATGGCGAGAGAGATCCTTATTTTGCGACGACTGGATCACCCCAATGTTGTGAAGCTGGAGGGCTTGGTGACCTCCAGGATGTCTTGTAGCTTGTATCTAGTTTTTGAGTACATGGAGCACGATCTCGCTGGTCTTGCTGCCAGCCCCACTATCAAGTTTACAGAACCTCAGGTTGCGATTTCGTGCTGTAATTTAGTTTCCTGTCGTAAGTATGATGCTTCTTGAAACTTTGGTCTGAGGATTTGTGTTTTCACAGGTAAAATGTTACATGCATCAGTTGTTGTCAGGATTGGAGCACTGCCACAATAATGGGGTGCTGCATCGTGACATTAAAGGTTCAAACCTTTTACTTGATAATGAAGGTTTACTTAAGATTGCGGATTTTGGCTTGGCAACATGCTTTGATCCCAAGAACAAGCATCCCATGACTAGTCGGGTTGTCACACTCTGGTATCGGCCTCCGGAGCTTCTCCTGGGAGCTACTGACTATGGTGTAGGCGTGGACCTTTGGAGCGCAGGTTGCATTTTGGCAGAGCTATTGGCCGGGAAACCTATTATGCCTGGGAGGACAGAGGTAACTTCTATGAACTCTTTGTTTCTGCTAACATGCTATGTTTATGAACTACTGTCTGCTTGAAAACCAGAGAGTTCTATCCACTGTCTTGTCTACCAGATCACTGAAAGATGGATTGGCAATGCCTAGTTACACAATTTGCGTTAGTATTGTTTACGGCAGTGTGATGAATAGGTAGAACAAGAGAGATTTCTCTTATAGTAACAAAATTACCCACCTATAAAAGCTGACTAGTACTTAAACGTGTTATTGTACATAGTCTGTTATTGCTGGATATACTTTTGATAATTGCTGAATGCACAGATAATAACTGTATCAAGTCAATTGGATCCTTGACAACCAAGAATATGCAATGGTGATTCACACTATGTTACATTGTCTCTAAAACTTACCATGTATGCGTATCATGACAATGTTACAATTCCTTGTTACCCTATTTGTATCATCGAACAACACCTACCTGCTATTAGTCAGTGAGCATAATTGTCACGTAGGCACTGCATTACCCTTCTAATGCTTTCATTTTTTCAGGTTGAACAGCTGCATAAAATTTTTAAGCTTTGCGGTTCCCCTACAGATGAATATTGGAAGAAGTCAAAGTTGCCACATGCCACAATTTTCAAGCCCCAACAACCATACAAACGTGTTATAAAGGAAACATTTAAAGATTTTCCATTGTCATCATTGCCGTTAATAGAAACTCTTCTTGCAATTGATCCTGTTGAACGGTTAACTGCTTCTTCTGCATTAAATAGTGAAGTAAGTTCCCAGCTTATGACATCAAATTAAGTTCTTTAGAGACTAAGCTATTTGATATTTTTGATGGCATGACTAGTTTCTTATTGCCTAAAAAGGAATCTTTTTCTCCTTATTGCTTCAAGTGTGGAAACATCTAGACATAATAATTTAATGAACTTATATATGGAACTGGAAAATTTGTAGTTAAGATCTTATCTTTTTATGGGGAAAAATCATGACTTGGTACTTTGACTTTGTAGTTCTTTAATACTCCACCATATGCATGTGAGAGATCAAGCCTGCCAAAATATCCTCCAAGCAAGGAGATGGATGCTAAACTACGGGATGAAGAAGCTAGAAGGTTTTGTTATCTATAACATTTCTTTTATTTTTATTATGTATATACTTATTCGAACAAATTTCAAGCATATTCTCATTGACACACCTCCATAAAAAATTTCCATTATGGTTGCAAAATTATGCTTTTTATAAATATTATTTTGTGTGATGTTTTGAAAAGCTGATTTATATTTGCATGACAGCATTACCTCTTGGTTCTTGCTACAATACTATGTTAATTTTTCCTCAAAACGAAAATATTTTGTTATCATTTTAAACTTGTTTTAATTCCTGTTGATGTAATGTAGTAACATCTTACGATCATCCTTAGGCCATATTATGTAGATTATCGATTTGGAATGATCCACAAAATTTACAGTGAATATGAAATGTGTCATGTCTATCTCATCAATGATCTCCACACTTGTAGGATAAGGGCTGCTGGTGGGAGGGCCAATGGTGAAGGAGCAAAGAAAACACGCACGCGTGATCGACCACCTAAGGCAGTTCCAGCTCCAGAGGCTAATGCTGAACTTCAAGTAAACCTTGATGTATGTGCCTGGCTCCATTGTATTATTTTAAGGAAGAAAATTGATTTTGTTATTCTTTGTTGAGAAATTACTTTCTATTTTACTGAATGTTTTATATAGCTCAAGGTCATTGCATATTTGCATCCATGCGGATTAGGAAATCTGTTTCAACTGAAGAATGTGTGTTCTCATATTCTTTGAACTATGTAGCCTTTTTTCTAGTGTAAAAAAGATGACTAACAAGGCGTGTTAGTTTTCTTTTTAACCCAAGGAGTTAAATAATTTATACTAAAGTTTAAGCTTGTATATATCAGTTCATCTGTTATATTTATACTTGAACACTTCCCTTATGTGCGTCTATGTTGCTGATGCTAATCCTGTTGTCCATGGGAGGAAACTACCTTTTCAATTCATGAGTGTTTCATGATTTGAATTGTTGACTTATGAGCAGATGCATGCTAATGTTTTAACTCACAGCCAACTATGATCTGCAGGAAATAAGTCTTTTGTTTTGAGAGAGAAAAATAACTCATCTTGTATTTTTATATATTAGCAGGAACCTTTAAAAGTTCCTATGTTCTTGCATTACATGATTCACAATGCATGAAATATTCTCCACCCATGACTTGAGCAATAATCATCCCGCAAAGCAAGAATGATGTTTTCACGAGGGTACTTTATCCGTGAGATACCACTAACAATTTAACTTAAATGAGCCAATAGATAAGCACAAAGCACTTTTTTTCGCTATGCAGACACAAGATAATTTACTCATTGCGAAAATGTCAAGGGATGGTACCCATGATGTAGCAAAACTCTCGTAACCAGGGCATTCTCAAGATGAATAAACTTATGGAGCTTAATATCAAAATTGTTCCTGAATGTATAAAAGATGCTTTGGTGGATGCAGTTTTAATATTTCTAGAAAAACATTCAGATATTCCGTCTTTTTCAGCCTCCCATATTTGCAGTCTCCTGTTGATATTTTTGTTTACTCTGTATAAATATCAATAGCCTACTCCAAGTAAATGCTCTTGCACCATCATATTTGTTTGTTCAGTAATCAGTTCATATGCTGGAGTCGTGGTCACTGATTTCTCCTAGCAGGATGTGCAATTTCATGTTTAACTTTATCGTCTGACACCATACCAATATCATCCATTTTTGTCAGTTATCTTACATTTCTTCGTTGCTAACAGAGGAAGCGTCTTATTACACATGCAAATGCAAAGAGCAAGAGTGAAAAATTCCCACCACCACACCAGGATGGTGCACTTGGCTACCCATTAGGTTCCTCACATCATATTGACCCTGGTATTGATCCCCAAGAATCATCACTTAGCACAGTTTTTCCCTACCAGAAAGGTGGTGTGACAACATGGTCCGGACCTTTGATTGATCCTGCTGCTGTTGGTCATCCAAAACAAAAGAAACAAGGAGGGAGTGCTCGGATGCCTAGCCACATAAAACAGCTTATTGGTGCACATGGTACCGAGGGTCGGAAAGACAAGAATGGTATTCGAGTCAGATAGGATGCATACAACATATATTGGCACGACATCCGGAACTCTCTGGATCAGGATGCAAATATACATATGCTGATGCAGCTGGAGACCATATTTCTTTAGGTGAAGAGGTAAATCTATTTTTTTTCTTATTTCCGTTTTTCTTTCCCTTTTTACCATTTCTATTATTTTTTGGGACGGTCAACCTTCATATATAGGACTAGAGAGGAGGAGCCTTCTATTTCCTTGTACATTTGTTGTTTTTTTTGTTCCTGTATTAAAAACAGGATTCTGGCTTAGCTTGTGAAGACCAATAAGTGTTAACAGATCCCCTCATCCATTTGTATTTTTAGTAACTTCAATATGTTCTTGTTCATCTCTGCTTTTATTTGTGTCTTGAGATGTGTCTTTACTTTTAGTTCAGTCAATGATGTCTTTTTGTATATATGATAACTTGAGTCAATTGTCACCTTTAAGTTTGTTGGTTCGGACTGTGCATTTATGCATGAGACTATTTACAACCAATCTTTGCCCATAACTTGCCGTAATTTTTGAACTTTTCATCTGGTAATTGTTATCAAACTGACATTTGAAACTAGATACTCTTGCTAAAACAAAATTTGAAACCGGATACTGGACGTTATAGACAGTGCCCAAGGTCTATTGATCAATTAAAGTGGTTGTTATCTGATAACTTGCCGTAATTTCATCTGGTAATTGTTATCAAACTGACATTTGAAACTAGATACTCTTGCTAAAACAAAATTTGAAACCGGATACTGGACGTTATAGACAGTGCCCAAGGTCTATTGATCAATTAAAGTGGTTGTTATCTGATATCCAAATCTAACATGCCGACCAATTTTTTCTCAGCAACTAAGGTGGAATGCAGTCTTAGCTTCTTTGAATACATACTCCGTTGGTATTTTGAATACATACTCCGTTGGTTATCTTGTTCATCATTTTGTGCAATTCTTATGCATTTTGAAAAAAAAAGGTTTTCTACCTCTCCCACACTCAAACAGAGAAAAAGATAAGTTTGGAGTTTAATATATCTTGCTTGATTTCCCTCGTAGTTTGATGTATAGATCAGCGTTGTATTTTGCTTACACGATAGCATCAACCCAACAAATTATTGGGCACCAGTATGATGGATTCTCGGTTTGTTATATTTTCATCTCTAACTTTTTGCTTCAAAGATTTTGTCCGGATGAGTTCACCTATGCTAGCAACAGGAATGAACTTGAAAATTATGGAATAGTAATAGCAACTTTATTAGCAGTTTCAGTGAAGTTTTGTTTCAACCTCTCTATGGATTACATTTTGTGTTGGCAGTAGAATTATCAGTTGTCATAATTTTGTTTGTCATGGAAAAAAAATTATTTGACACTTTTTATTTAGATGGTTAAACAATAATTGGAAAAGTTATTACACAGTTTTCCATTCTTGTGGACTGTGCATAAGAATGTCCTGTAAAATTGTGAGCTGCATCAGTGGCACAAAAACCAGGGGCTGTCTTAGATCAGGAGACCAATAGGTTATATCATACATATATTTTGCTCGGGGTTCAATGGAATTAGTACCAATATCTGGACCTTCACAGTTCACACCAATCCCACTATCACTACCATGCACTACTTGGTTCTAGGAGATATAAAGAACCATTGCATAGCTTTGATTGCACTAATTTAACGTTTTGCACACTGTATTCCGTCTTTTACGCCTTGTGATTCGCACAAATGCACATTTAAGCAAGGCAACGTTTTTTGTACGCAGTGCTTACCACAGTTAGCATAAAGTATTCTTTTCTTCATCAAGTTCAATCAACAGCTCTTGCTCAGTTGCTCATATCCGATGTGTTGCTGTATCTTATTAAACTAATAAGTTTTTTAATGTCCAAAATGTGTTGCAAACAAGATATATCAGATGCTTTTTCACACACATATGTAGGTATATGTACCACGCACTATTTTATTAATATCGTAATAAATATAATTTTAATCCTCTATTTTAAACTTATGTTTATAATTTATATTCAAAATTATTGTAGGTATAAAGTATTACATCAATCCATACATACACACATATAGCGAACAGAGTATATTGTAGAATTACTTCTTTTAACATTAACTTTTTTGAAGTTTAGTTTCTAAATTCTATTAATAATTATATCATCAGTAACATTATATTACTAAACATATTATATAAACTTAGTTAATGACAAAAAATAATATTTATAAGATAAAGAAATATATTATCTAATGTGAAACAAAAAAGAAATTAATAAATAATCATAATTAAAATAAAAATAACTAATCACACAATTTATATATTTGTTTCATTAGATAGAAATATTGTATTGAAAAGAGGAAGAAGAAAAAAACACGAGCTCTCTTAGATTAAGATAAATACTATCTGTAATTTAATACAATAATTAAATGTTAGACAACTAATGGTTTGTAAAGTGAACGAGAAAAAGAATATTACTAATGGTCAATATAATTACTAATATTAGTATTATTTTTTATGAACATTTATTTTTTTAAAAAAATATTAAAATGATATTGTTAGTAACTTTATATTGTTAAAAAAAATCTCTTATGAGATAATACTTAATTATAAAGATGTCCACTTTATTTAAACTAGTGGAATTAAATTTTACCTCGACAAATTGAGAAAATATGTAAGAGAAAAATGCATACTATTTATACAATAAAATTGTGATACTTGATAATAATAAAAAAATAATTACGAAAAAATACAGTTAATATATTTGTTACATTTTAAATCAATGCAATGAATTTAAATTATTTAATTGAATAGAAAAAGGTCAAATTGAAAAGAGAAATAGAAAAAGGATTAACTAAAAAAAGTATATACAAGATGTGTGCAATATAAAAGTTGATAAATTTGCACTAATAATCAGCTATTAACGAGTTTCGAATTTTGAATGTGTTGCTGTCAAACTCGCATGCATAAAATGTCAATCATGTATGCATAAGTAAGATCTGCGAATATGCGTGGCTAGCCACTTAAAAGAGAAATATTATTATTATTTTTTCATAAACATATTAAGATAATTATAGTCTCAACTATCATAATACATATCTTTTACAAACTACACAATGAAATATAGTACTAATAGCTTATTTAAAAAATGAACCCTTTAAAGTTATTTGTCGATATAATTAGCATAAATTATCTGCCGTGCTACCGTGATTAATTGTTAGTATTAACGCTCGTTTCTTCTACACCGTTCTTCATTGTGAATTTGATGGCATAATTTATTATCTTCATATTATCGCATGTTTTATCTCCATCAGTATTAATTTATTGTCCCCTCCTTTAATGATTAATTAAAAGATTATCAAACACTATTTATACAATTCAATGCACTTCTCTTTTATATTTCCATTATTTAATCTTTTAGTTGTTAAATTACATTTTTCACTTTATATGAAAAAAGTAATAAATAAAAATAGGAAAAGTAAATGGTATCACTCCACCTTATCTTCTTCGACTCACCATTTGATTTTTATTTATTTTTTTTGTAAATAAGGGTAAACAAGTAAATATATTTGAAATTTATGTAATTGAGATTAAGTGGAAGTATTTGGAAAGTTGAAATGAGGTAAGCAAATAATACTAAAATTTAGGGATTAAAGTGAAAATAAGCTGATAGGAGGAAAAATAAAATTAATTCTTGAATTAAATATGAAATATGAGAAGAAGAATTCCGAATGTATTATGAATTTGTGCATGACAGATGCCAAATAAATATATCAGTGGCATTATTCATTTAAGTGATGCCATGCCCATGGGAAAGTGGGCGCCATGCAATATTATTATTGGCAATAGGAACAATGATACATTGAAGGCCATGTACTCTTTTAGGCTATAAATTTATATTATGTAATATTTTATTTTATAAATTGATCCATGTTTTGATCACTTTTGGCAACATGTATTTACATATTAATTCGGTAATTCTATATATGTTGAAAGATACATAAACATGTGAATACTATTTTTATTATTAAATATTATAGAGCATTTTTATTCTTAAAATGACAATTCTCCAACAAAACGGAATTATCAGCTTAGTTGAGTTTTACATTAATGAATACAAAAAATATGCACGCATAAGATCGAATCATGCATCGCTCCAATGCTTTTTTTTCTTCTTTATGATTATTTTCTAAAAAAGCAAAATCTAGAAATAATTATAAAAAAATATCAAAATTTAAATATTTATAAGTTTATTTTAAAATATTAAAAATAAACAGTTTTATTACTAGTTTAGGTTCGAACTTGGAACCTATAAAACGTTAATTTATTTAAATTTTAAATTTCAAGATTCAAACTCAAGTTATTTATTTCTATTCTCGCAATCCAAAATTTCATTCCTAATAAATGATTATATATAGAGAGTTTAATAGAAAATGCTAATTATTTTACGATGAATATAAAAAAATAGGAGAAATACAATCTAACAATCATTTTAAATCTATAGATCGAGGAGATATGTAATATTATCTATGTTAATACATAGTATTTTTTTCGGGTATTCGCTCGAGATCTTCGGTATGAGGATTAGTAGCACCTAATTAATCCGGAGTCGAGATAAAAAGCAGAACGATATTCCTTGATTAAATTGATGATTCTGAGACTGGAACTCGATGCTACTAACTCTCGATTCTTCAATTTAAAACACTCTGCTAATTAGGTGTGCCGATCTAATTTAATTGTACTTTTATTTTTTCATATATATATATATATATATCATTGGGGGCCAAGAAATAGTCCACTCTTGGTAGTTGGTGGTTATCACATTGCACACAGACATGGCCCCAAGAATATGACTTGAAAATATTGAATTATAAAGAAAAGGTCTCCATCTCATGCAAGCAACAAACTTGTTCTCTTCCTTTACGGATCAACCAAGCTTCCATACCTCACAATAAATTATTTCATGTTTTTTTCCTCTTTCTTATATATTAAATTTGACATCAGGAAAAAAAAATCCATATCAATGAACAAGTCCTTTTAGCTCTATCTTGTTCCATATGTGTACTTAATAACATATTAATAATTAAACATTTTTGATGTGATATAAAATATATTCTTATCTGACCGGCTCAATAATGCAACATTTTCTTGCTTAATCTTCAGTTTTTTTTCGGGTTACCCACCAAAGAAATGTTACGATATTTATATTTTTAAAGAATAGTAATTTTTTTTAAATAAAAGGCTCAGTAGAAGAATATGAAAGAACAATGTAAAAAGAAATCGAGAATATAGATATGATACCAATAAAATTTATATACACTTTTATTTTAATTTTTTCTTTTCTTATACCAGATTATGAGTCTTTTGTTATAATTAAAAAAAATATATTAAGAAAGACCTTGAATTGAATTGGACCTCTAATGAAGAATGTCCTAATCACATATAATTAGGAGTGACTAGTCAATGTTCCCACAATATTTGTATTTTCTTACATATGATAAATTCTTTTATGTAGCATACAATTTTATTTGTTTCTAAATAATTAAATGCTTAAGTAACTTTTTTCTAATAATAACAACGTTTCTAAACAAAATTCAGAATATTGTGTACCGAATTCGATACCTTCGTTTCTACATTTAAAATGTACTCGACCTAAAGAAATTATTTAGCACGCTATTTCATTCATATATTTCATATTTTACTTGTTAGAGAAAATATATAAATTAAAGTGAATACAGCAAAATGAAAGCTAAAAAGTTTCCTATTGGCTGGAATAACGGCGACCACTTGCTCTCTTGCCAATCACTAATTTTGCCACCCTTCTCTTTTCTCTGTATTTTATTTTTTTATTAATAATATATACATATATATAATATATGACTAGCATATCTTTTGTTCTTTTGCAAAATAAAGCAATCAAAATGAGATGCATATATTTATATATAAATATATAAATAAATACACATCCTTTCAAATCTCCTCCTCGGCCCCTCTTCTCCGGCGCGGTCACCCTCCGGCGCCGCAACCCTAGACCCGTTCCGGCCCTCTCGCAAGCGATGGAGACCGCCGCCGTAGACGGAGCCGGTGCCGGCGAGGACTCCTCCCGCCTCTCCTTCGGCAAGATGGAGTTCGGGTATCCCTCTTCTCTATCTCTCCCTTTCTTTTCCACGAAAATGTCATAGATCTTCTGCGCATTTCATGTACGTGTTTGCCTGTGCTGAGACGTGCTTGTTCTTAGATGTAAGCATTATCGAAGGAGGTGCAAGATCCGAGCTCCCTGCTGCAACGAGGTCTTCGCTTGCCGCCACTGCCACAACGAATCCACGGTAACCTGAGAAGAAAAAGAAAAAAATAATCATTTTAGTCTCCGTTTGGTGATCTGGGGAGAATTATTGAAGATTATAAGGGTAATTAGTTTTATATGTTGCGATTGTTTCTTGATTCTTAGGTGCATGGAGATCGGCACGAGATCTGCCGCCAGGAGGTGCAGAGGGTATGGCCAAATTTTTTTTTTAGTTTTTTCAGCTCATGTCATAGATATTTAATTGATTATTGGTGTGCTAAATGCTTTTCTGTTTTTCTTTTTGTAGGTAATTTGTTTAGTTTGCGACACGGAACAGCCGGTACGCTGATTTGGATCTCAAATTGATGATTAGTTTGTGCAAGTAATATCGTGTGGTGATACTTTTGTGTTGTACAGGTCGCGCAAGTATGCTCAAACTGCGGGGTCAATATGGGGGAGTATTTTTGCGATGTGTGCAAATTCTATGATGATGATGTGAGGACATAATGTTTTTGTTCTTCCTTTTTCTTTATTCAAGTGTAGATTAACAGTTGGTGATTAACAATCTTGTTTGTTGTTGAAGGTTAAAAAGGGACAGTATCATTGCTACGATTGTGGCATTTGTAGGTAAATAAGACTTTTGGTTATGTCTCCCCAATACTTTATAAATTCTTAGCGCCGCACTTAATGTGTCTATTTTTTTTCCAGAGTTGGTGGTAAAGAGAATTTCTTTCATTGTCAGAAGTGTGGTAAGTCACTAAGTTGTACTTTGTTTATATATTTCAGCAAAGTTTGCAGTTTAATCAATCGTTCATTCTGCCTGTAGAATGTATATTTGTCAAGCAGCCACTAGCCGTAGGTTATCCTTAGTCTACCATAGTTAGGTAAAGTGACCTTGTATTTATAGGCGTCTGCTTAAATTGCCATTAAAGACTTACATTAGCCAATCTTACCTTTGTTATGCCTTGCAATGCATTTTTTATCCAACAAGGTTGTTGCTGTATGAAAATGTGTTCAAAATAGATTATTTCTTTGACTTATATGATGAATTTTTAGTTAAATAAATTGATCAGTGTCACTCTTCATTTGATGTAATATCATGTAAGATTGTAACCATTTTACTCTTTTGAATGATATCTTACTTTAGTACATTGTCAACTATCATAGGATCCTGCTATTCGACTGAATTGCTTGATAAGCATTCCTGTGTGGAGAACTCAATGAAACAACATTGTCCTATCTGTTATGAGGTATGATACAATGGTTGCAGTATTTTATCAAACTTGGAAACTTTGATTTACTGTATTTTGGTTGTTATAATGCAGTATCTCTTTGATTCATTGAAAGACACAAGAGTTCTTAAATGCGGACACACTATTCATAAGGAGTGTTTTGATGAGATGCTGAATCATTCCCAGTATGTTCTCAACTCTATGGACTGTGTTGCCTTTTGCAAATTGCTTTTATCTGTGTATGATTCTAATGTTTTTCTGACTTTATATTTTATGTTTTCTTCTAAGGTACTCTTGTCCATTATGCTCAAAGTCCATGTGTGACATGTCCTCATGCTGGATGAAATTAGATGAAGAGGTAAACCTAATGACCTTCAAGATTGTTTTTTCATTTTAACCTTCTATTTTAGAGGAATATATAATGTTTACAATAATTAATGTGCTCTGATATATGCTTCAATTAATATTTTTAATTTGGATAGATGCAATAGCCATTCTACTGTACAACTCCATATATTCCATTTTGTTATAGACTTTATCAATTATATTCCTTACCCCTAAATATGTATGTATAAATGTTTAACATAATTGGCTAAACAAAACACATAGAAACCTGACTAGGATACCTTTGGCCAGATTAAATGGCTGTTGGTAGATGCCCAATGTTATGTTAGAGCTTTTAACCATCATAGACAGATGAGCCCAAGGGTTGGGTTCAGCTAGGATAATATAATTTCATAGGTTGACATATAACTTGAGGAGCCAGACTGTTATAATAGAGCCAATTGTTAGCAGAGCCCTTGTGAATTTGAAAACTGAACTATAAGTGAGGTTTTTTTTAAAATTCGAATTTAACTTTGTCACAATCTTTTTTGAGCTTAGTTTACATTGTAATACTTCTTACTTCATTAAATGGTTTTTAATTTTGTTTCCATTTAAACATGTCCAGTTCTTTCACTGGGTCTCAATGTTTATAGCAGAGGCAGAAATAATCAGGAAGCAGACTATCTTCTGTCTTATAAGTTATATCCATTCACCATCTAATGTTTCTATACAAGTTGGTTGAAAATTGTTTATTCTACCTTCCTGAAGTATCAAATATCTTATATCCAATTGTTTATTCGACTCCGGATTAGTCAGACATATTGAAGGTTATGTTATAGTTACAGTAAATTTTCTGAAATATTGATACATGGGTGTACAGTGGAAGTCGACAAGGGCTGGGTTATCTTTTGGGTATTCTATTTGCGGGCATTTTCAGAATATGATAGTTAGAATATGTGCTTCTTAAGGTTGATGAAGTTTTAATGAGGAGCTTTTGTTGAAGGAAATGATGTATAAATGTATTTTGAAACTGAATCTTTCTTTCCAAGAGTCATAGTTGTGCTACTTTTAATTTTGTTTCTCTCAAAAATTTAGCATTCATCTTTCGATGACAAGTTGGAACCTTAATGTTGATTCAATGTTACATAAAAAGCAGCTGAAGCTGTAGACTGATAATGGACTTTCCTTTTCTTTAACAGATAGCGGCGACAATCATGCCTGATGCTTATCACTACAAGGTTTGGACCTGATTTTATCTGTTTCATATGCGCTATTGATTTTGGAAATTCTATACTAAAATCAAAATATTTACGTAATGACAAATCATCCCCTGGAAATTTGAACATTGTGGTCAATTCTAGACAAAAAAAGATCATCAACGGTCTGTGCCCTAATGCAGGTTTCAGTTTTATGCAACGACTGTAATCATGTGTCGGATGTCTTCTTTCACATTGTTGGCCACAAGTGTTGCCACTGCAAATCCTACAATACTCGGATAATCGCAGGCCCCACCACAACCACGCAGTAGCTTCTCTTCAGCAACGCTGTCTTCTTTTTCAAGCGTTCTGCATGATGAAGGTGAACACCGTGAATGGTCCTCTCTTGTGGGCAAGGAACTTGTTGCAGAATCAGAATTGAATTTATATTACATTACATTGCTTGTATGAGGTGGTTGACCTTTTTAATTATTCTTTTTTTATCATTTTATATTACATTGACATTGAATTCTGCTGCATTGGCATGGCTCCAACTAAAATTTGGCTGCCAATTTGCCCCTCTGTGTATACGTAAGAAGAAAAAGAGGGAAGCTTTACTCTGATTTCCTTTCCGACTAATATGAAAATCTGATCACTCTTTCTCGCATCTTATTTTGTGCTTGTTTGGAGGAAAATGTTTTTTTATTCTGTTTTTCATAATTAGAAAATTTTATTCTAATAGAAAAGTATTTTCTTTTTTAATTGACAACTTTCTATGGTTCTTTGGGAGATTATTTTGTGCCAAGTAAACGATCATTTATTATTATTAAATTATTAAATTATGTACAATCGAATATAGAAAATAGGGGTTACTTATATATTATAATTTTTTTGAAACAACTTTTAAACTCTCTTTTGTGAACTTTTCAAATATTTCATCTTGCAGAAAGTAAAGCTCTGTGGGTTCTAACGACTAACGGGAAGGCCAATTGTACCTCATGTAAAAAGTATAGGGTTATTCCAACCCTTATATATTTAAAGCACTCACAAATTGAGAGGTATTGATTATTGTCAAATCAATGTTGTAAAATTTTATCCATAATAGCTCAACCGTTCATGTTAGACCGTCCGAATTGATTAAATCGGATGATTGAATCAGATAAAAATAAATTAATATAAAATAATAAGTTAGATATAAAAATAAAATACATGACAATATATATTATTAATTATAACAACACAACAATTTTTATTCTTAATTCACAATTCAAAGTTTATAATAGTGCTTAATGACTCAGAATAAATAATAAAATAATTATTAAACACTAATAGTTTAATTAATTTACTAAGTTTTTTTTATTTAACGTAATAATATAGAGTTGCTGTCATTTCAAATTTTGCTTGAAGACTTAGATTATTTAGATTTTAAAATTAAACTAGATTTCTATTATTATTATTTTAAACAAAATATTTTTTTTCAATTGGATTAATCAAATGATTGTCAAAAGCGGTCCAATAATTAATTCAAATTTAGCATAATTCATGAGTCATTTTAAGTTTTGAATACTGATCCGATCGACCCGATTGGATCGAGTTTTATAATATTGTGTCAAACCACGTAAATTGTGCATTATTATTTCATATATTTTGGATGCAACTTAACATTAAAAAATATCATTTATTTTTATTATTCTCTATTCTTTATTTGTTAAATTATTTTATTAATAAAAACAAATAAACATACCCTCTCGATTTAATTAATGAACGAAATTATTTGGCAAAACTGATGGTTGGCCGACTGATTTGATACGGCTGGCACAATCGAACTTGAATCGGATCATTGGAAATTTGGAATGTCATTTCTTATATGGTATAATACATTTTTTTTCGAGTAGGTGCGCTACGATCAAATACAAATTGACTTGCACGAACACATGGCATGAACACACATAAATGTTCATCTCTATTTCTGTTGAAAGCAACAGAGAGCGGCACTGTTGCATATTCAGCCCTTTTTTCATCTTTACTTATTTAAGGCTAAATAAGTATCTCGATAAATAAGAAAAGATAACGATGTTAGTGATTTTTAAGTGAAAACAATTCAGTGGAGATAAGAATGTTTTTTATACACTTCTTTTGTTGATAACAGCCCCACTCGAATTTATGTTTTTTTTTCTTCTGACGCACAGCTGAAATATATGAAACTAGTGGTCTGCAGTAAGTATAGTATCTTTTTTCCCTCTAATTTGGATCAAATGTGACAATATAAATGAAACTATGAGTTGTTAGGCATCCTAAGAACTATAAATGCTTGGAGTTGGCGATCTTTGGAGACATTAGCCTGCCTTTACACTTTTCAATCAAGATTAAATAATTATTGTTGCAGTGCAAAGCTCTTGAATTAAAAAAAAAGCTTCTCTTCTATTTATAGCAAAAGTGAGAAAGTAAGAATCCTGGGTTGCCAAATTTTAAGAGGGCATCGACTTTCAAACTCTAATTTAATATTAGATTAGCCAGATATTAATAATTTTAATTATCGATTCAATAGAAAAGAAAAAGTGAGAAAGTACTTTCTCACATAACGATGTCGCAACTTTTTATATTCGAACACAAATGGTATCAGTTCAATACAAATATACAATCTTCTTTTTTTTTTCTTTTAAGACATGCATAGATAAGACAAGGATAAAATTTTAATTAGATAAATATCTTATTTGATTATTATTATTATTATATACTTTAGTTTTTAGTTTAGTTAGCATTTAATTGTAAAAGTTCTAAATATGCTTAGACTCCTTTATTATTATTATTATTATTATTATTATTATTATTATTATTATTATTATTATTATTATTATTATTATTATTATTATTATGCTTAATTGTTATTTATTTTATTCAATAAATTCATATGATTTATTTTGTCGGTAGATTTCGAGTAATGTTCAATGGTACTATAAACTACTTTATCGACCTTTTAGATGGTGCTTTGAACCATCAACTTTTAGCATTTAAAACTAAATTTTTAATTTTATCTTGAATATAGGAAAAATGAAATTTATAAGAAGATGTAAGCCTATTTATAATAAAGAATAATAGCATCATTATTTTACTTTTATTTTTTGATCTCCACTAGTCTATCTTTTTCCCTTTTTATTTTTCTTATTTTACTAATGAGCACTTACCTAACTCTTTTTGTATTAGTTTCTTTCTTTTTCTTTCATTTCCTGTAACAATAAGATGAACATAGCAAATTCTTCATTCAATGGACATTTTGACATTGATGATTTCTTACACTGAACTTCTTTACAAATTAGCCACGAATCAGGTCAATGTCAAACCGTTAACCATTGCAAAATATTAGCGACGAGGACTAGTGACATATTGTCAACGAAAAAAACGAAGTTAAAATATTTGACGGAACAAATTTGTCGCTATGTCATGAGGCAATTCTAACGTAACACTATCGTGGACCTATTGTTGTTTTTGAATTCTTTAAATAAAAATTGTTCACAAATCGTCGATAACTATCGCTACTACATTGTTAATTTGTCGTTAATCATTTTACACATTGTGACTACATCCATTAATATATCATTATCAAACAATATTGTGGCTGAGTCTTTGCAAAAATATCATTAATCCATCACATGTTATCGAACTATTTTTTTTATAATATATTATCATTAATTTGTCTTTAACCCATCACAAATTTTATGAGTAAATAAAAAAAAGTAAATAAGCCTTATTTACAATATATATTACGATCACATCCATGCACACATAAATAGTAAACTTTAAAAGTTGATATAAACATTCATAACATACTGAGTTTTAAATTTTGTAATATAACAAAATTCAATGTTCCAAAGTCAAACACTAAATTTACAAGTATTCGACAACGACAATGAATTTTAATCATTAGATAAAGGAGTACGAGGTGTAAATCTGTTGTGAAACAAACTCAGGATCTTCAGCAATAAAAACTTAATCCTATCATTCACGATCTCTCACGCAAGCTCCCTTGTCTCACTAATAATCGTAGAAGTAGGTGTGACGATCGACCTATACGAAGGACCAATGGTAGAAGGACTTGTAGTCAGATTCAATCTACCTAAGCCACTAAGTCGTCCCTCCTTAGTGAGTCATGCAATTTCTTTTCATACTTTATCGTCAACTTTGGGGTATTCATCAACATTATCCCATACTTCTTTGGCATCAACAAATCATACGACTCCTGCCAATGAAAGTAATTAATATCCATATCAAAACTTTTAGGAGAAATATTTGAAATTAGTGTTACAAAATATATACCGCAATTTGTATGCTTCCTTTAAAATGAGTTGGTTGATGTTCTTGTTAGTGTAAACTTCATGGTACACCTTACGAATGCCAATCTTGCCATTGTTGGACAACTCCTATATTGATCACATCTAAGATATTTTAGTTGGACTTTTTTTTATCATAAGAATCAAAATTACAAAAAAAGGAAAAAATGACGTGCCACATCCAAATTAGATAAACTATTATTTTCGTCAATTGTTAACTTCTCTTGATATTCAGGTGATAGCTTGTATGCAAAACGATAAGTAACAAAAAATAAATATTTAATTTAAAACACTGACCAAATTTTTCAAAGAGAATACAAAACTTCCATCGAAATATATGGAGTATGCTTGTCTTCGGTCAGTTGTTGGCAACTATTGCATCTTGATGATAATTAAATAACACTCCTCTAAACTGAATAGAAGTTACATTATTAAATATCTTCTTTATTACAACATGTGAAAGACATTCCTCCCACTTTTACTTGGTTGAAAAGGAAAGCATAATAATGCTACCTTAAATACAATGTGCATATCACCCCGATAAGACAATGAAATGTCCTTCTAATGAGGACCAACTACACGAAGCCTCCAGAGACCAAACTCACTAATGTCATGATGGATACATCCTAGGATGAAAGTAGGTCTAAAATTATTGCTACACATCGTTTTATATTAATTCATTAATAAAATTACATGATTCTAATAAATCAATAATTATCAACTCATGACTTCTTTTGTCATCCACCATAACCTCGGTAGATGGTATTACATTGTAAGAATTTCATTGGGATGTTAAAGATCTGATGTAAATGTTGCCTGAAGTAAATATATAACCATCTACAAGATAGGAGATACGGTATACCATACTTAAATAGGAGACATATCCATTAATATATATTACATAACAACAACAACAACAACAACAACAATAATAATAATAATAATAATAATAATAATAATAATAATAATAATAATAATAATAATAATAATAATAATAATAAAAAATGAGAAAATTTTGAAGAAGTAAAATCTCTATATGAAGTTATAGAATATTACTGGCTTGAGTGCTAAGACCAATCACCAGCTCATTCTCCTGAGAAGGTGTGCCACTACCCGTGCGCTCCCACGACCTTTCATCTAATCACAAGGAGCTATAATATATAAAGTTCATAAAATATTATTCATAACATGTAATGACAATACAAAAAATTCTTAAAAATTAGTTCTTATTTTTTTTATAGTAATGAATAATATAAAGAGTTGTAAGTTTATAAATTATGTCTTTATTTTCTTGTAAGTTTATATTCCTTCATTAATCTCATCATCAAGAGTATCATTGTCGTTTACAAATATCTCATCTTCCACTTCTAGAGGATGACATATCTCATTAATATTAACTTCTTTCATAATATTGTTTCCATGAAACAATGTTATTTTAGCAGTGTGGTATACATTTATTATTCTTGTAGTTTGATCTTCTTGATAATAATCGACAAATGTCATATCATCAAATATAATACCCTTCAGCATTCAGTTTTTTCTCAATGGATAATTTATTCTTAACTTCGCACATTGCCACCATTCGTCAATCCATTTTTAGTCGAAAGATTTTTCATATAGAAAATTAATTGTGCTTACCCAACTAGAATTATTCATTGGAACAAAGCTTTGATCTATTTTTTATATTGACCAAACCATAAGTGACATTGACCTGCACGTGCTTTCAGACCAAAGATTATAAGACCAATCACATTAACTTGTGACAATGCTTCAAAACTACTAATTTTTATGATTGATAAAGTTTTTTTTCACAATTACCTTACAAAATTTTTTTTATCACGTCGAATGAAGTGCTCGATCGGCAAGAACATTCGATGACAATCAAATCAACACATTTTCTTACCATATTTCAAATAAAATGAGTGTGCATTTTTCCACAAATTAGACATGTAATTTCTTCTTTAGTGCTCCATCCATTTAACGTTTCATATGCAGGGAAGTAATTTATCGTACACAATAGTGTCATTCTCAATATAAAGTTTTACTTTTCCAATTTTTTGTATATAAAAAATTCATCCTCTCATAACATTTTCAATTTATTGACAAGAGGCATGAGATACACATCTTTATTTTTGCTCGGTAACTTCGTACAAGAAATCATGTAAGTAAAAAATATGTGTTCCCTACACATGCATATACTCGATGATAGATTATAAAAGTAACAAATACTGAACAACATGAATATGACGTCATCAATCCTTGAATGGATTGAAATCATTAGTGCAAATATCGAAATTTGACATTACAAATCTCTACAACAAACTTAGGATGACATTGTGCTAAAATATTTTCATGCTTTTCACATATGAAGGATGTATCATAATTGAAGGATCGATTCACACCCCTTTCGTATGTCATTGTATAACTGGTATAACATTCTTGGATAAAAACACATGTTGTAATCTTGGGATAATGGAAAAATATTTGAACATCGCAACAAGAAATCCTTTAAAATTTATCTTTGGTCTGAATTGAGACTCACTGCATACATAACTTGTTAATTCACTATGTTCCTTATGGTATAACATGAAATAGTTACGACAAACATCAATTTTTTAGTACTATAGGACAAGTTCACTCATCATTCTCTTACATTCATAATAATTTTTTTCAATTTTTTTTAGAGGGAGACAACATACTTTATATAGAGATATTATGCTATGAATATTTAATCCTATTAAATTAAAATCTGAATATATATATATATATATCTTT
>LTAE01004238.1:14499-33367 GCA_001647135.1 Pontederia paniculata | reverse complement strand
AAGCCCTCCGCTACCGCCACAGATTCTCTTTTTTTTTTCTCTCAATTTTTTTTTCAATTTTGAGTACAGGGTATAATATTTCAAGTCACAATAACAGTAATATTTTATGCATTCTATTAAATCACGGCGAGATATAAAAAAAGGAATTATTGTCACCACCGCCAACTTGGTCCATAAAGAAAAGAATTTTAAATAAATTGCGTGCTGAGTTAACGACAAACCAAATGGATGGCGGATACACGTGTCAAGATAAAGACGTGCATGGCTCATGGATACCGGACACGTCATGTCTGTCTAATATTGGATCGAGTCTTAAATTGGATATGGTCCCAAAATAAAATACTAAATCGAGTCTAATTATAAAAAAAAAGAATTAAATCTGTCTCCATCATATATACTCCAATTAACTTCGCATCATCGGATTAAGTTTTTTAGCTTTTCAAATAACATAAATAAATATTAGATATTATTAAAGGAGGCCCCTAATGTTGGTGTATTAGTTGTTGACAGAGACTAAAATCTGTTATAATTTAATAACTTGAAATGAACAATAGTTTACTTATTTAGATTAATAGCTTTGTTTAATGATTCTCTACTTAAAAAATTCATTAGATCAATCGAATTTTTTCGATAAGATTTAAAACGAAAATTGAAGTGCTATGATTCTACAATCCAACTCAAAACAATAGAATCCATGAACAGTGATGGTGTAACAGCCCCCAGCCCACGGCCTTCAGGGCCATCCGAGTCTCTATCACATTTCAAAAAGTGCCATATGAAAAATTAAGTTTAATTTACACACCTAATTAATAAGAATGTATCCTAAATTAAGAGATTGAGAGTTAGTATCCTCGAGTTCGAGCTTCGGACTCATCAATTTGAAAAGAAAAATATTATTATGCTCTTTGCCTAGATTTCGAATTAGTCAAGTGCTAATAACCCCGAACACTGAGGGTCTCGAGCCGATATCAAAAGAGAAAAGTGCCGAGGCGTCTCATGACCACTAACTTATTATTATCTAATATGCAGATTGTCTTTATAATGCAAAGGTATAAGAAGAAGAATCTTTTAAAATTATCATAAATAATCTTATTTATATTTAATTTTTACATTTACTCCTTTAAATATTTTATTAATATAATATAACATAATAAAATATATTATATAACAATAACGACATAAATAATAATACTAATTATTATTATTATTTAATAATATTAAATATTATTATTTAATAATATTAGATTATTATTATCATATTATGAATAAAAATTCACTAATTATAAGTAATAATAATAATTCTAATTATTATTATTATTATTATTATTGATATTAATTATAAATACTATTTTATTTATAAGGGTAATAGTTATGCAATAATTAATTTGTCAATCTATGATTTAGTTTATAACTTTTAATTTAATAATATAAATTTCTTAACTAATAATATTTATAATGAATATTTTGATAAATTGATGTGTATTGATTTATAATCTTTTGTACATAGTAAGCATGATAATTTAAATTGCCAGGTGGATCATTTATATATAATAAATAAGATAATATACATTATTAATAATTTAATAAATAATAATTTATTTATTAAGTAATATAGATTATTAGATAATGTTAAAAAGTGATATAGTAAACGCCACATATATATTCATTTTTATAGTTCTAACTTCTCAACAGAAGGAAAAAAAAAGTGGCATGCTAACTTAAAATGAACATTAGATTATTCAGATTTAAAGGTAGACCGAGATTTCAAAATTATTACTAGTGCATATAATTATTTTATCGCACGATTAGATGATCTTGCCGTTTTTTATTGGTATGACAATAAAAAAAATTCTCAAAATGAGTCACTAACTTCAATATTAATTATATTATATTTTTAGTGTGAAAATAATTCATCCTAAATAGAATAACCTTTTCTTTAAAGTTCTCATTATCAGAATGTATTCTTTAATTTAACATTACTCAATCGAATTTTAGTCGGATATCGATTCAATAAAAAAATCGAACAATAAGTTGGACCGATTAAAATCGATCAAAAATAAAAAAATAAGGGTTGAACTGCTTGAACTGATCATTTCTAATGAATCGTCCAGTTCAAAAAATAAAAAAATATAAAAAAAGAAAAAACTAGGTGAAAAGAGAGAAATAGACTCTAGGAATAACAGGACCATAAAAAAATTATAGTTTGAGATCTTTTAAATTATTTTTTATTTGTTTTAATTATAAAAGAATTTTTAATTGATATTTATGTTTGAATAAATAATTGTTAAGATATATTTTTATTAATAATTTATTTATCAAATAAAATATTAATTGATGATAATTTTTAAAAATAAATTTAATTTTTTTCTTATTTTATAATTTATTTATAATTTTTTATTTAAATTATAAATTATATTTTAATTTAATATTTTTTAATAATATTCTATTTGACTTTTTTAATAGTATCTAATTCAACTATTCAATTTAATCAATTGGATCGATTAGACCTTACTCGAAGGATCCTAATGTCTTTTCCCAAAAGGATTCCCAATAAGAAAATATATCTGTTTAATACTTTATCAACCTTCTCGGGAATGACTTTATGTCTTTTTCGTAATGTGAATAACTCTTATGAATTAGATTTTTCGAATTACTATTTCATCGTTACCATTGAGACATGATGCAGCAATTACGACGCTTCATCATTATAAATCAAATTTGACGTGATGCACTCACGCAAAATATTTTTTTTGGTCCAATGGTGTTGGACATTTGTAAACGGAAAACCTATGGCATATATAATAAGAAAAGCAAAAGGCTTAAAAAATATATATTATTTTAGAAAACAAGAACTATCTATTGGTCCCAATGGATAAATTACCAATGATGCAGGCTTCAACTCCAATTTCTTTCCATACCACAAAATATTAATTCCGAAAACAAAAGTCTGAAAAATCAAAATCTACTATTTTAACGTGAGTACAGAGCAATCCTTTCCGATATTCGCCCAGAAAAAAATTCTCAAAACTGTTCGAAGATATTTGGTTGATTCTCTGAGCAACTCATGGAGAATTTGTTCTATCATTACAAGTCCGATGAGGTGATAATCAAGGGAAAGTAAATTCCTTTCCAAAGCAAATGTACAAGGAATACCTAAAAAGTAAATTCTTGAAAAGCAATTTATTACTTTTTCAAAAGATGATTAAAGTATATGAGAAGAATATTTTTTTTATTTAATTCCCTTTTTCTTCCAAATTTAGCATAAAATTTTCAATCAGCGAAAAAAAATTCGATTGATCAATTAATTAATTTCATGCTAACAAAACGTCAAAAATCATTTCCCAAGAAAATGTTTTCATCAACCATTTGAAAATTGAAGCATCTACCATTTTAAGTTTGAGATCGATCAACTCGTGCAGATAAACGATAACGATCGCATTTTATAAAATATCGAATACAAGGCACAAACAATATCAAGGCTTCATTAGATCTTCGGCGCCACTTGATGTGCAATGCGAATCAAGGCTTAATGCAAAGAGTAAACATTGCATCGTCAACTCAACGCCAACAATGCGAACTTGCAGGTATATCTTCTTATCACACACGCCTATCTCATTGTACCAGTAATTATCCCCAACATTTTAGTTTTATTCTACTGGAAATGCATAACCTAAGCCTTGAAACTAAGTCAACACTTCGAACAGATCGGATCATCCACAAAAGTATATTAGTGTGAGAAAATCTGTAAACTAAATTGGAGAGGGAACATATCAACAATTTGCGATCTGACATTACAATCAGGTAACCTGGATTAACATAAAACGACGCTACCAGGTTTGTCATCAATGTCTCTTTTTTTCTCAAGAGGGTAAAGGATCGGACCATTGTGCACTCATTCACATTGTAGGTTATATGTTGAGGTTATGGAGATTGGGAAGGGCAACCCCGCCCTCGCTTGAGTTGGAGGAAGATTGGGAGGCGACAAGCCGATGCAAGATTGTCAATGTCTCAATCTTTTACAATCTTTCGATATTCCAATATTTAACCCTTCATCATCTAATTCAAATGAACCTTTTGATCTTTGAAAGATCTTTCACAAAAAGATATGATCGATCTTGCAACAACCTAACTTTATGATCCTGAGTAAGATCTAATCTTAACAAACTTGTGCACTCATTCACATTGTAGGTTATGTATTAATGTTATGGAGATTGGGCAAGGCAGCCCCGACCACACTTGAGTTGGGGGGAAATTGGGAGGCGATAAAACGACCAATGCAAGGTTGTCAATGTCTCAATCTTTTATAATCTATCTTACAGTCTTCCTATATTTAATCCTATATTATATATAAAATAATTTATATGGTCTTTTCAATCTTTGTAAGTAACCTTACGATCCTCAATAAGATCTCAATCTTGAGGGACTAGGGCCCAAAATGTTAAAGTATCTATAATATTTCATAATCTTCGCCCTGATCTAAAATATATAAATCTTGTCTCTAGTTTGATACATCCACTCTCTAACATTTCATCAATATGAAATCTCGAATGTAATATTACAAATCACCACAAAAAAACCACATAAAAAAATTAAAGTCCTATGATAATGCAACAATGAAATCTATATAATTATCTCACGAGTTCAAAAACACCAAGTGAACTCTACATAATGAGAAGCGGCAAGGGAAGCTATAGCAGCCAAATTACTAAACCTAATTCTTCTAGCAATCCGCCTCAATGATGGATTCATCATGTGTGCTTCCAAAGCATTCATTCCCAAAACAAAAATTTAAGCAATTTAAAAACTTAAGCACACACAACAGATCAAGAAGAATGATACCAGAACTTGGGAATCTATAGCATCAAAACTGATGTAAACATAACAAGGGGAACAACTATGACTGCCTAACACTTGCAACACAAGAAGGATACAATACCCTTCTCAACACAGAAACACCTAAGCAAATTAACCAGGAACCAACATGATGCTTAATGTATTATGTTTGTTTACCCGACCATGAACAGAATAAGAAAGCAAAGACTCTTTAAACTAAGAACTAAAAGCTCATGCGTATCAGAGACGCCATCAATTCCTTCCAAAACGGTTAACAGAGGAGCAAGGAGAGGACACGAACGTACGTCGGCGAGCCTGCGGCTCCCATCAGTCGCCCTTCCGCCGGAAGGAGCAGCCTTCGGTGAGCCTGGCGCGACCTCCGGTCGGCTGGCAGAGCACGGTCTGGCAATTTCCGCAGACCACCACCGTCTGGGAGTGGCTGAACACCGTGGTGCTGCAAGGTTTCGAGCAAAGTAGACGAACAAATCAATTAAGCCCTAATAAATCACATAACATCGCTCAGATCAAGAAAAATATACTCACATGTTGAAGCATCCTTGGCACTTGACATCCTGCAAAAAAAGGTAAATTATAGTTGGAATCAAACGATCTCGGAACCGCTAAGAACGAAGCAAAAATTACGAAAAATAATGTATAAATTACCATGAAGAAGGAGTTGGGGGATTGGACGAGGCGCTTGAGCTTGTGCCTCCTCTTCTCGAGCTCCGCAGGCGGATTGAGCAAGTCGATATCGTTCGGGAGCGGCTGCGAACAACAACCAGAAATAATTGAACAGCAGAAGCGAACAAGCAAACGGATCAAAACGCGCGGATATGGCAATATTTGGAGCTCAAAATCGATAGAACTCAACGAAACCATACAGAAGAACGAAGAAGGAGATCAGATCTCACCATCTTGCTGCGGCGGCGGCGGTGGCGAAGGGACAAAGAGCGCTCGGAGGAGACGGCGTGCGGCAACAAGATACGAAAGGCAAAACCCTCGCGATTGAGAACCTTATTTATATCCGATGATAGCGAATAACAACCGTCAGATGGAGCTGTTACTGATCATGAACGTTCATTAGGATTCCATAGGCCAATCAGGGATTGAAGGAGGCTCTGGGCTTTTATAAATACGGCCCAACAAAAGTGGCCTATACGTAAAGTAAAGCCCGTCACGGCGTGTTTTGGTCGCATGATCCGACTCCGACGTCGAGCTCACCGGCGAGTTTTCCTGCTCCACTTCCACTCTTCCTTTCGCGGCGCCGGTGACCGCCGCCGCTGCGGCTCTTGCTGTTACTAGGCCTTTCGAGCTCTAAGAACGGAGGGTAGCAGGGATGCTAAGGCCTTGGAAGGATGGGAAAGGGAGGAAGTGGCGTTGCCTGGTCATCTCAGCGTTCTCTGCCGACCGGGTCGCTTCCGACGGCGTTGATGGAGCGCCGCTTGGATTCAAATAAGGTAAAATTTTCTGGAATGCCTCCTGGAGTATTCGATCTTCCATTAGGTTCCAGGGTTGTAGCTGCCTCACGGCTTTGATGCGATTCTTTCGTCATCCATTTTGCATTTGGAGTACAGAAAAAATAAAATGTTATTTTACTATAAGAAAAGAGAGTAAATGTGAAAAAGATGCAACTTTTGAGGTATAATGTATTCGAACTTGTGTGTGCATTGTGACAAAGCATATTTGATGATGGTATCTGTTTGCAATTTACTTGTTCGTATCGTTGTAATGAAATGTTAGATTATTGTCAAAAACCTCCTCCACTTTGAGATCCGATCGAGTTCTGGACGGCCGCCATTGATGGAGCTTATGAGCCAAACAAGTTTTGGGGGGAAAATCTTAAACTACTACTTTATTGATCTGGATCTTATATGAATACAAAAGACTACATCCCCTTTTCCTTTTATACTGTACAAAAAGAAATATATCAGTTCCCACGACACTGTTATAACCTACCGTTACAAACTTGATGTATAATAACAAATAACAGGAAATCTGACTTTCTACTGTAGCAGCTGTTAATAACTAATAGAAACACTACTTCTTCGATCATCTCCAGCAGTTCCAACTTCTTCTTCTCTTCACTCCCCCTCAAGTTGGAGGATGGAAGACATCGAACATCCCCAACTTGCCGACAAGATGCTCATGCTGATGCCGACCCAAAGCCTTTGTTAAGAGATCTGCAAGCTGATCCTCCGTTGGGAGATGCCGGAGATCAATTAACCTCTGTAACACCTTCTCACGAAGAAAAAAAACAAACAATGTCAATATGTTTAGTGCGTTCATGAAACATCGGGTTCTCGGCAATCTGTATCGCGGCCTTATTGTCACTGAACACATGACAAGGCTGCTGAATTTCAATACAAAGTTCAGAAAATAATCGCATCAGCCACATTATTTCAGCAGTGATAAGAGCAACACTTCTGTATTCTGATTCAGCACATGAACGTGAAATGGTATCCTGCTTCTTAGATTTCCAGGAAACTAGGGAAGCACCAACCTTGATACAAAAAGCTGAAACAGATTTCCTGGAGAAAACACAGGCAGCCCAGTCGGCATCACAAAAACTAAGTAAATTAGAGTCCGGAGTTGCAGGAAAAAACAGACCCTTTCCTGGAGAAGATTTTAGATATCGAACTACTCGCATAGCTGCCTCATGATGAGAAGTTTTAGGATTGTGCATAAACTGACTTAAATGTTGCACAACATAAGCAATATCAGGTCGTGTATTTGTAAGATAGACGAGTTCGCCGATGAGCTTCTGATAACCAGAAGGATCATTGAATAAAGGATCAACTTCAGTATTAGGAGAACAGGGCTGTGGATGTACAATGCAATCATATTCAAAAGAAGTAAGTTTGAGATTCTGTTCAAGATGTGTATAAGCTGGTTTTGATGCACTAAGGCCCAGATCAGAAAGTAACTCCAAAGTATACTTCCGCTGTGTAAGAATTATCCCCTTTTGTGATCGCAAAATTTCCATGCCAAGAAAATACTTAACCTCACCTAAGTCTTTAATCTTTAACTTGGACTGCAATATAGTTTTCACATGTTCAATGAGAACAACATTAGTGGCTGTCACAAGGATGTCATCAACATAAACTAACAAGGCAGCAAAAGAACTGCCAAATTTCATAGTGAAAAGAGTATAGTCATTTCGACTTTGCACAAAACCTGCCTTTAACAGAATTTCTGTGAATTTTAATTCCATTGTCGAGAAGCCTGTTTGAGACCATATAAAGATTTGATCAACTTACAAACCTTGTTAGATGAGGACTCCCCCTGAAGCTCTAACCCCGTAGGAAGTTCCATGTAGACCTCTTCAAATAAATCACCGTTCAAAAAAGCATTGTTGACATCCAAATGATAAACATTCCAATTGCGTTGAGCTGCTGATATTAAAAAAGCACGAAAGGTTACAGCCTTAGCCACCGGTGAAAAAGTTTCTTTGTAGTCTATTCACTCCTTTTGGTTGTAAACTTTTGCTACAAGCCTCGCTTTATATCGTTCAATAGTACCAGCAGCAGTTAATTTGATTTTATAAACCCATTTACATCCGACTGGTTTTTTGCCTTTGGGTTAGTTCTACAATTGACCATGTCTCATTATTTTCAAGAGCTGTTAATTCCTCTTTCATTGCTTCTACCCATTTTGGATCTTTGACTGCCTGATGATAAGAACTTGGCTCCTTGACAATAGACAAATTACTTAGAAAATTAACATAATGAGAGCTTAGAGCCTGATAAGTGATATGATCCTGAATAGGATACAAGACTGAAGTAGCATTATAACACTTGGAATCTGTTATATAATCCTTCATCCAAACAGGTGGCTTACTAGCTCGTTTTAATCTTTGTGATACTCCAATTTCTGTTTGTGATACATCTGGAACTGGATCAGAAATTTCTGGCACACTTTCAACTGAATCAGAAATTTCTGGCACAATTTCAACTGGATCAGAAATTTCTGGCATTACTTCTGATACTAAGTGATTAGAATCAAACTCTTGCAATTGATATGATGTATCTCCAGCAGCTTCAACAGTCTCAAAAGGTAGAGAGGACTTTTCAAATACAAATTTATCTGGAGTATCATTCTCTGTGAAACTTAAAAAGTCATCATATAAGCAAGACCTTGTGTCCTTTTTAACAGCAAAAGGAAAAACAGATTCAAAAAATCGTACATCTCTGCTTACAATTATTTTTTGTGATTCTAAAGATAAAACTTTATATCCCTTTTGTGTGGCTGAATACCCTAAGAAAGCACACATATCTGCTCTTTTATCAAACTTGTCTGAAGTGTTTTTGTTAGTCATGAAACACAAACAACCAAAAACTCTTAGGTGATGTAGGTCTGGTTCTTTACCAAAAAAGAGTTCAAAAGGGGACTTATTTTCCAAAGCTTGTAAAGGCATTGATTAAGTGAAAGTATTCCTTCACCCCAAAAACTAATTGGAACTTTTCCTTGGAACATAAGTGTTCTAGCAGTTTCCAATATATGTTTATGTTTCCTCTCCACTAAACCATTTTGTTGTGGAGTATACACACAACTGCTTTGATGAAGAATGCCTTTTGCAGGAAAAAAATTGTTAGTAACAGTGTTGAAGAATTCTGAGCCATTATCAGTCCTAACAGTCTTAACTTTAGTTTCATGCAAATTTTCAATCAACAAGATAAATTTCTGCAAAGCAACACTGCATTCTAGTTTAGATGCCAAAAGATACACCCATGTTAGTCTACTATGATCATCAACAATAGTCATGTATTTGTTTCCATTATGTGTATGAGTTTTGTAGGGACCCCAGGTATCAACATGTAGCAACTCTAGAATTTTACAACTCCTATCTTTATATGACACTGAATATGCTTGTCTTGCCATAGGACAAACAGTACAATTGAGCATCAAATTTGAATTAACATTCTTGAATGCAGAAAAAAACTTGAATCTATCTATAGGAATATGTCCCATCCTTTGATGCCAAAGCTCCAAAGTTGAATTTGTCACAACAATCTTTTGAAGTACAGTATTAGCTTGTTGTGTGTCTTCATCTTTGTCTGTCAGGTAATAGAGTCCATTATTCTTCCTACCAATCTGGCTCTCCTTCCCATTGGATTGATCCTGGATCACATAAATCTTAGAATTAAACAAGACTGAACATGGCAAATCTTTTGTGAGTTGTGGTACAGACACTAGGTTGAACTTGAATTCAGGAACATAAAGAACATTTTCCAATATTAAAGTTTGATTTAATCACAAAACTTCCTACATGTGTGACTTGAGAAGTATTTCCATTAGGTAAAGTCACAAGACTCTTACCCTTTAATTTTTTTACATCAGATAACCACTCCAAATGTGATGTCATGTGGTTTGATGCACCTGTATCTATTATCCACATACTAAATGATTTTGTATTCATTAATGCCATACCTGCCACATTAACAACAGCAGCTTCAGAAGTACTTTCCTCCTTGTTGAGCATTGCAAGAATCTGTTTATACTGATTATCAGTAAATAATTGTTTCTTAGTCTCTATAGTACCATTTGTGACAATAGCATTATTAGCATTTCCCTGCAGGTTGGCCTTGTTAAACTTAAAAGTAGGGGGAAATCCGATAATCCTGTAACATTGTTCCCTTTTATGGCTGGGTTTTTTGCAATCGTCACACACTATATTATAGTCCTTTCTCTGTTTTGTCCCTGTCCCATACTGATTTTTTGTACCAAAAAAAGCCAACTGATCAGAGAGGTTTGTGGAACTACTGATAGTGCTGATTTTTTTTGTCTCTGCTCTTCTTCAATGATCATAGCATATACTTGATTCGTGGATGGAGTAGGATCCATGAGCATTATCTATGATCTGGCATGATTGTAGTTTGAATTCAGCCCCATCAGAAACTTTTATAGTTGTTGTTGAACAAGATAATTGGAGTAATCTTTTAGGATATCCAGAGAACGCAAAGGGGGAATCACTGAGTATAAATCCTCTCACAGATTTTTGAGTTTTGAATAATAATCTGCAACAGTTAAACTCCCCTGAGTAATACCATAAATCTCTTCTTGAATCGAGTATATTCTCATCCCATTTACTTGATCAAATCTCTCCTCTAGATCTTTCCAGACTATATAGGCATCTTGAGTATATGTGACCTTACTAACCAATCCTTTTGCAACCATAAATGTGATCCAAGAAACTACTAGTGCATTGCACCATTTCCACTGTGAATGAAGTGAAGAATCAAACTGCTCAACTTTGCAAGAACCATCCACGAACCCTTGTTTGTTTTTTGCAACTAATGAATTAAACAAGGAGCTACTCCAGATCTGATAGTTACTAGAATCTGTTAGCAGATGAGTTGTTAACAAAACACCTGGAGAATCTGAAGCACTCAGGTAGAGTGGACTAGTGATATCTATCACAATCGAGGATGAAGAAGCAGAATCTGAAGACATTTTCTAACAATTTTGCAATACTCAAACTGATGAAGCAGTAGCTGTTAATCACAAATAAAAAAAAACTGACGAAAAACACCCCAAAAAACAGATCACAACCAGCAACTTGAACAAGAACCAAAAGAACCAAGAACCGATCTAATTAAAAGAAGGCCGAGAGAAAAGATCTGACCAAACGGTGAGCAATAGGGTCAGATCTGTGACTGATTGGATCTTCCCGCTCTGATACCATGTCAAAAACCTCCTCCACTTTGAGATCCGATCGAGTTCTGGACTGCCGCCATTGATGGAGCTTATGAGCCAAACAAGTTTTGGGGGGAAAAACTTAAACTACTGTTTTATTGATCTGGATCTTATATGAATACAAAAGACTACATCCCCTTTTCCTTTTATACTGTACAAAAAGAAATATATCAGTTCCCACGACACTGTTATAATCTACCGTTACAAACTTGATGCATAATAACAAATAACAGGAAAACTGACTTTCTACTGTAGCAGCTGTTAATAACTAATAGAAACACTACTTCTTCTTCTCATCTCCAGCAGCTCCAACTTCTTCTTCTCATCAATTATTCACTGTTACAGAGCGTGAAATAGCCATTTCACAGAATGTTGATGCTGGCGCGCGCCTTATGCAGTCTTCTTTCAACAGAGAGGTCAAGGCTAAGTCCATTTTGTCTCATAAGGTGACATTTTTCAGCTTGTCGCCATTGTCTTTGTTGACCACGAGTTGGATCTCCATGAACTTTATCAATGTGCATGATCTTTCTCTAGATTGATTCAGCAAACCATTAAGGAGGGGTATTCATTGCCCTGTTTTAGTTACTTGCCAACTCTTTGTGAGACAGTTTATTTGCTTATTTTAAAAATGTTGCTTTAATTGCTTTGGCCAATTTGGAGGTATAAATGCTAATAATTTTCTCTTTGAGTAGGATGCTCAATGTGGATTAAGTTTGAACAGTCTGCACTCGGAATTGTTGAAGCAAACAAGTCCATTATACGGAATTGCTGGAGAAATACTAAACTATCTTTCAAAGTAAGCAAGTTCTTACGAAGAGTTGTTTTTATCAATTTTAAAGAAATTTTAACCAGATTCATGTTAACTTTTCCTGTATTCAGATTATATATCTAGGAAAGCCTGAGGCTCGAGCTGCCACTCTGGGGTAGAGACCCGCTATTATACCTCAGTCCATGAACTTTTTAGGAGAAATGCAGGTTTGAAATCTTTGTTTTATCATAATGTATTTCTTGGGTGGGATTGTTCTTTGGTTTCTGGTTTTGTGTTGGTTCAACTTATACATTTATAACAGATTAATAAACATCAAATGACATCCAACAGTATATACTCTATTGAATCTAAAATATCAATATGTAAAGATGAAACTGACCAGTGCAAAATGGCAAGTCATCATGGGCAAAGAAGCTGCTCACCAACTAGGAGTTTTTTTGTACTTTGCCATAAAATAAGGTGAGGATGGCATTTACTAGTAGCCAATTTCTTCTTTACAGTTTAGGAAGATAGATGAATTGCTAACACAATCTTATTCAAGTATTATTAGTGTTAATAGTACAAGAGGTGGTAAGCATTTTACCATAGAGATTATCTTAGTGGTCATGTGGCCACAGTATACATTATGCGGTGAGATGTGGCAGCGAGTGGCACAAGGGTTGTAGACCGAGTAATATGTAGGCCGGTTGAAGTGAGCCCCGGGACATGTATTTGATCCTTCATTGATATATAACCGACTTGAAGATGGAGACAAGCAACTTCATCTTGAACGAAATGAAAGTTAACTTCTACATGCTTTGTATGACTGTGAAAAATGGCTTTGTAGAGGTCAATGGCATTGTTGTTCTCGCACAAGGCACGAGCTATGGAGAAGGTGGATAATCGAGTTCATTGATAGATTTGTAGTTTTGTTGTCATTGGAATGAAGGAAATGGGGTGTGTGTTTTTTAATTCATTCAGGGGACACACATTATGAGGTAAGTTATCGTCTCAGCTGTGTTGTGCCAGATACCCTTAGTAAGGGACATATGAAGAAGAAGTGTAAGCGTAGTTTCCACAACATAAAGTAATCTCTTTCGGTCATCCCATTTTGTTCATGAATGTGGGCACATGTCAGATAATGAGGGATGCCATGGACTGTATATTACTAGCGAGAGAAATAAATTCACCTCCCCGATCTTTTTTTAGAACGCATAATTTCTATTAAATTGGCACTCAAGGAAAAACTGAAATGTGAGAAACAAAGAAGTTGCATCTAATTTATTTGACAATGGAAAAAGACCAGATGTAACCAATGGTAGTCATCAACAAAAAGTGCAAAGTATCACTGACCATCAGATGATGCTTGTCATGCCGGAACCTTGGATGTTGGCAAAAAGTAGTTGAAATGGTGCAATTTATGCAATTGTTGGTTGGAGGGAGATGAAGATGAGTCGCCTTGGGGCATTCAAAGCAACAAACTGAAGGAAGTGAGAACTTCTCAAATGATGTTACTGAAGAAGTTGTTGGAGGGTATGTTGATGCGGCTGTCTAAAATGTGAATGCTAGGTAGAAGAGGTGACTGTTTGTGAGGACTTGTTGGCACAGGAACATGATGGAGACCCCGCCTTTAGTTCGACATGGGAGCAGAAGCTGCTCAGTTTGCTTGAACTTCGCAAGAAAAGAATTAGGATAGAAATCAAAATAGTAATAGTTTTCATAAGAAAATTGCAAACAGTAAGAAGTTGTTTAATGATTATACCTGCTCGAGATAGGAAAAACAGAAACTTGTTAGTTAGAAGAGGTGATACCTTGTGAGGAAGAATACCTCGATAAGGAGTGACAGAATCAAGAGATTGGATGTTAGGTGTGGTGTGGTGTCATGCCATAACCTTTTAGATTCCAAGAAGGGACACCATTGGTGAAGTTGATTGTTGTGGCTGGTGTGTTGCTGTATAATCTTGAGGAGTTCATGGCGCAGGATGGCGAAATCAGTATTAATAAGGAGAGCGGCAACGCGCACGCCCTTTGGAATTCTTGGTGGTGGACTGGTTAATATAAGGCTGCTGGCTGTCGGGGAAGTTGCTTAAGATTGGAGGGAAGTTGAGATGGCTGGGGGAGGAGGTTTGCTGCCATCAATGATTCCCTCCAACTCAAAGCTGCTAATCAGGGCTAACAGTTGAGCTATCCATAGAAGGTGATTGGAGGGGATAAGTTTGGGTGATATAAAATGGTGAGCATTGTTGATAAATGGTAATGGAGGTTCTGGTGAGTTGGATGCCAGAGTTGAGGAAGCTGAGGCAAAGGAAGGCGTGGAAGTTGGTGAGGCTATATGAACCTGGTTGCTCTATAATACCTTATAGTTTAGGATACAAATCCAATGCTCACACAACCTTAATCAAGTATTATTGTTGTTTATATAAGCAACTGGCAATAACCGTGTTACCACGGTGTTTGGATCACGAAAGCTATCGTAGTAATCTTGTGGACATGATTCACATTATGTCGCGAGTTGTGGCAACGAGTGACACAAAGGTTGTAGACCGAGTGATACGCATGCCAGTTGTGACTGGGTCCACATAGAATTATGACTGGTTTAACTTGTCAAATGAGGTAGATTACTCATTTACTGAACGAACAGCAAAAGACTTGATGATATGTTTCTGGTGATATATAGACATGATAACATAGTAACAATATTCTTATAATAATGAGAGAGCAGATCTCGTAGGTTATCTCCAAGTGTTAACAACCAGATGTCGATGTTGATAATATCTAGGAGTTAGTCGACGGTATCTACAAGTGCTAACACACCCCCGCAAGCGAGGGGAGGTGAGAGCCAACACGAAGCTTGTTCCACAAAAACTCAAATCGAGAACTGCTCAAAGGTTTGGTCATAATATCTGCGACATTATTCTTTGAAGAGATGAAACAAATGTATAAACACTGCTTAGCAACTTCATCACGAACAAAATGGTAGTCAACTTCAATGTGCTTGGTTTGTGCATGAAAACACCAGATTGGCGTGGAGATAGGTTGCACCAAGATTATCACACTAGAGCATTGGCGAGGAGGAAGGAGAAATATGAAATTCTCTCAAAAGGGTGAGCAACCAAATCGATTCAGTTGTAGTGTCAGCTAGAGCTTTATATTTGGACTCTGGAGAGGAATGAGCGTTGTTTGCGAGTTGATAATGAAATGAGACCAGATCCCAAATATATAATGTGGCCGCCAATGGATTTGTGATCAATTGAAGCACCGGCCAGTCCGCATGAGAAAATGCATGGAGAACAGAAGTATATGACTTAGAAATAAACAAGCCAAAGTGTAAGGTATTATTCAAGTAGCGCAAAATGTGCTTCACAAGCTGCCAGTGATATTCGGAAAAGTGTTGCATGGATTGACATGCCTAAGTAACAACAAATGAGAAATCGGGCCTGGTGATAGTTGCATATTGCAAAACACCGACTACATGCCTATAGAGAGAAGGATCCAAGAATGGACCAAAAGTGGAGGCCGACATAGGAGTCGACGTCGGGAGAGGAGTGCGAACAGACTTTGAAGATAGCATGTTCATTTGTTTTAATAGAGCGGTTATGTACTTTTGCTATGAGAGAACCAACCCATCAGACCTCGAAACATCCTCAAGTCCCAATAAATAAGAGAGAAAGCCAAGATCACGAATGGCAAACTGACGACCAAGGTGCTAAATAAGATCGCCGAGTAAAGCCAGTAACAAGAACATACAGAAGATTTGAGTCTTTATGGAACATAAACAAAGATGCATTTGCAGCAGATGCACTGAACCCAAAACTCATGAGAGTACTATGAAGTTTTTGAAATCATGCAGTCGGAGCTTGCTTGAGGCCATATAAAGACTTGTGAAGCCGAACAAACGAAGTGGGGATATGTCTCATCAACAAAACCTGGTAGTTGCTCCATATGAACTGTCTCCTGAAGATCCCCATGCAAGAAACAATAATTACTGCCGTCTAATTGACGAAGGGACCACTGACAACCAACGACAATGAAAATCACTAGTCGAATTGTAGTAGGCTTTATTATAGGACTAAAGGCGTCGAAGTAATCAATGTCTGCTTGCTGATGAAATCCCTTTGCAACTAGTCAAGCTTTATGACGCTCGATTGAACCGTCTGGTTTAAACTTGATTTTAAAAACACCATTTACATCCTATGACAAGTAAGGAAGAAGGTCGAGGAACAAGTGTCCACGTCCCATTCTCAAGAAGAGCAGATATCATCAGAGGTCATAATCATACGCTAGTGAGTGAACTTTTTTGTTGAGTTCGTAAGAACAAATGAATTAGATGAAGAGGATGTCCTATGCAAGACTTAGGCATGTCTCAAACCAGCAAGCTGACGCTAGTCTACATGAGGGTGGGACCGAAGTTGCATAACCTGCGAAGGAGGAGAAGAATCAACAAGTTAAGATTGCAGGGTTGAGGGAGGCGAAAGAGAAGTAGTGGACCTAGGAATGGAGTTAGGGATCACCGGAGGAGACAAATGTGGGGACCATGACATAGACACACTAAGCCATGTAAATAGCAGTGGGTGGTGGACCAATGATAGATTTGGAAGACAAGGAACATTTAGGCAGATTGTCACGTAAAGGGAAACTCGATCCATCAAATGATGTGTCGAGCAAATAAATTCGTCCAATATGAATGTCTAGGCAACGATAACCGTGAAAGGATGACAAATACCCAAGGAAGACACAACGAGAAGAGTGATAAGCAAACTTGTGTCATTATAAGGTCGAATAAATGGAAATACAACACATCCAGACACTTTTAAAAAGTGATAATCTAGAGCACAATTATAAAGTAGAGAATATGGAGACACATTGTGAAGGACAGACATTTTAAGTCGATTAATAAGAGACGCCGCAGTTTCACACGCCAAGTGTCAAGAGCGATGAGGGACACAAGAATGAGCTAGAAGTGTGAGGGTCGTTTCAATGATACGAAGAATTTTGCGTTCTATGGCATCGTTCTGTTCGTGTGAGTGTCGACAAGAAATACGATGGTGAATACCACATGAGCGAAAATGAGACGTGAGCACACGATATTCACCACCACCATTATTCACCACCCACCACCACAATCTTAGAATTAAACCATCTTTCAACAAATCGTTGGAATTGAATGAAGCATACATCATATTTATTGTGCCAAGGAAATAACCAAGTAAACTTAGAGAAATCATCAAAAAATAATTCAAAATAATGGTTCCCATTAGACGATAATAGAGGAGTTGGGCCCCAAACATCACTAAAGACTAATTGAGAAGGTTTTGTGCTGTGAGTGTAAGTTGGATGCAGATGATGATGAATCGATTTTATCCGTTTGCAGGCAACACACGAACCAGTAGGAGGTGGGAGACTAGAGGAAAGGCGATGCTCTCGAACGACACGACAAAGAACTTTAGAGGCTGGATGCCCAAGCCAATTGAGATGAGATCCATGACTAAAATGAGGAGCAAGGGGTCGGGCGGAACTATGGATGAAGAAGATGATGAGAGAGAGGCACAAAGATGATAAGGACACTTGGAGGAGCGTCTAATGGGTATGTCGATCATTAACAACAAAAAAGGAAGGGTGGAATTCGAAATAACAGTTATTGTCATGCGTAAATTGGTCAATAGAGAGAAGGGACTGAGAAAGATGAGGAACAAATAATACATTATTTAGAGATAAAGGACGAGAAGAGGAAGACAGATTGGTGAAACTTTTGTGGGAGATGGGAAATACCATGCCATTGCCAATTGTAAGATCATTTGCACGATGATAGGGCTCAGAGAGACTTAAAGACTGTAAGTCAATGGTTGCATGATGCATCATGTGGAATCCAATTAGTATATTCTTAAGTGGTCATAAAGGAACCAGAGTTGAGGAAAGGCTGCTGCGGATGAAGAACAAAGTATGTCTCAAGATGTAATGGATGGCTGGAGACTTCCTATAATAGCATTGGTAAGGATTGTCCAGAAAACCCACACACCGGGTAGTAGTGCGACGATCCATTGACGAATGTGAGCATCCACGACCTCGATGACGACCACGACCACGAGAGGACTGCCCAGGCATAGCGGAATGGAGAAAGTTCGCCACAGGAGCAAAGGAAGTATCCGTGGAAACAATTGAAGATTGACTCAATCGAATTTCATGACCGAGCAAAATGTTGGAGAGTGATGAAGTAAAAATGTGTGTATTCAAAATAAGGTGGTACCAGGTTTTCTGGACCTGAGGGCACCTTCACAGAAAAAAAATCAGAATATCAACAAGTTTTAAAAATAAACCTAAACACACAACTCCAACCGCAAGTATACGGTTATCCTTGTAGTATTTTAGGGTCGAATCCACAGGAAAATCAGTAATTCATAATTCAATACTCTGTTCTACCACGAACCGAAATCAAGAGGAAATATCTTTTGTGCAGAAATTTAAGTAAACTAAGACTAAAATCTGAAAAGAAAAGTAAACTAATATTTTTGGTATTTTAGATATTTGGATAGACAGAAAGAGAATCAATATAGAGCAAGATCGAAGCCCTCAAATAGAGAAAACAGCCGAGACATG
>LTAE01004238.1:1500-13002 GCA_001647135.1 Pontederia paniculata | reverse complement strand
CTCCAGCTTTGGCAATCTTCTGGTTGTCCACTGTTTCTATACTTAAAGCCTTTGGACGACCACTCCAGCCTTGACAATCTTCTGGTCGTCCGCTGTTTTTACACTTAAAGCCTTTGGACGACCACTACAACATTGGCGATCATCTGGTCGTCCGCACTTCAACCTCGGACTTCTTAGCCAAGTCTTTACCAGGCGTCCACTATTTCTACCCTGAGCTCTTTGGACGTTCATTGCCATCATCCTCAGTTCTTCGGTCGTCCACACTTCAACCTCGGACAACCTCTCCTCTGCTTGGCCAAGTCTTTACTGGGCGTCCACTTCTCCTTGGATCGCCCGTTCTCCATCTTCGGTCACTGCCACTGGGTATTGCTTTCGGTCGCCCATTCTTCAGCCTTCGGGCGACCTCTCCTTTTCAGCCCCTTTGCTTCGGTCGACCGTTGCCTCTGATCTCTCTTCACAAGCATCCTCCTTCAATATTGGTCGACCTATAAACTTCTGAACTTGAAACATCTGGTTACAGAAATCAGCTCAACAAGTTCATTAATACAAACTAAGTTCCCTTACAAATTTGTGGTCATCGAAACACTCTCGGCATCCTAGATTCAACAATCTCCCCCTTTTTGATGATTACAAATTCATAAGGAGTGAACTTAGGGTTAGTTACGAACATGAAGTTTATTCAGAAACTTTAACTAACCAAACATTCAATAGAGGAGATTAGGTCAGCAATAGATTTGTGAATCAGAATTTATCAATGTGTGCATATATTTTGGTATAAAGTTCTACATAACAGCTATACAAATAATTTGGAGAAGTGAGGTAATAAACATGAGAGAATGTACGTTTAAACCTAAAATGAGCAGAAAATGAGAGTGTTTAAACACGAAATCATCTATATAAAAACTACTTATCAGAGAGCTGAGGGAATGAAACATGTGCAGAGCGGGTAGAAAGAGAGGAGACCATCTCACCATAGTTCGGGCCAAGGATATTGAAAACAATGGCATTAAAATTTGCATATGACACTGGATGACCTGCAGCGGCGAGTTCGTCGGTGATAAACTTGGCATTGCGCAAATAAGGGGTGATAGAAGAGTCGCCTTTCTTTGTATTTTGGAGTTGCATAGTAAGTTGAAGAATACGAGTATGCAACACAGAGCCAAAAGCTTGCCGAAGGGATAACATCTGTGGAAGATGAGAGACCAATCACTTACGGTAGAGTTTCCCTTTGAAAGCGAAGCAATAAGCCAACTAAGCAACGTCTCATCCTTGCGCTTCCATTCAATATAGGCCGGATTCGGCATAGGAGCTAATGTAAAAGAAGGAGATGTGATGGTATCGGGAGTGGGCAAGGTGGCAGGAGGACAGGGAACAATCCCATTGACAAAATCCTCAAGATTCAAACTATGTAACAAAAGAAGTGTTTGTGCCTTCCAGAGCAAGAAATTGGTGGATGTCAGTTTAAGAGAGAAGTAGCGGGGGATCTGACCAGACGACGGCAAGAGGAGCATGACTAAGATGGAAGAAACATTATCAGCACTTGAGGGTGGAGGTATTGAGCTTGAGGAAGAAGACATTTGGAAGAAATGACAAAAAAAAATTCAATAGGAAAGCTTCGATACCATGAAGGAACAACAACTAACATGCTGTCTTCATTATATATTTCTGGTGTTAAAATTTGAATTTACATCAATGTATATATAGACATGATAAGTAACAATATTGTTGCAATAATGAGAGCACATCTCGTACGTGCTAATATTAACTAATTAGGTCAGTTGACTCTTGTCATTAATTAGTTGTAGGAACTAGAGATTGTCCGGAGAAGAGTGTGGAGAATCATTTCAAATTGTTACCTCATCCACTTAATTATGAGGTTAAAAACATGAATAATCATGATGCTTCATTTATTAGACTTGCGACTATGTTGCTACTATTTTTCGTTCAAGAAAAAAAGCCGTACTTATTCTCGGACCTAAGTTTTCCTCAAAGATTCAAGCCAGGATGTTAAACATAAAATTTTGTAACCCTTTCATCTTATAGGAATCAATAATTCTTGCAAAGCATGAATATGACATAAATGTTTACATATACCCTCGAGCTACACTATTTAGGAAGTTGTTCTCTTTCAAAAAGAAAAAGAAAAGAAAATAGGAAGTTTATGTCATGCAAATTTGATGCATCTTAAAGCACACACTCTAATCCACTGTCTTTACAAACTCATTTAAATACAATGTATCATATTTGATAGATTGTTCAGATAGTTAGATTTCGGCATGCTAGGAGTAATTATTTCTTATATGGAGTAATTTATTTCTTTTCTGGAGGATAAGATAGATGGTTGCTCTTGGTAACCATCCTTTTCTCTCAAAAAAAAATCTTATCTGGAAGATGAGAGAAGAACTTGTTTCAACTTTGTTGGACAATGAGGTTCGTACTCGATGATAGGAGGCGGCAGATTTGCTTTTCTATGCCATGATGTTGTTAAATTGGAAGATGTCAAAATGGAAGAAGTATTGAAAAGTACGAAGAAGTGGTTTTTGCAAATGATATAATGTAAATGATAAATATAACACCCAACGAGAACACGGGTGGACATATTGTGTCCGGTTGGGTTGTGTTGTACCTAAAGTATAAAGCCCTAGAATTAGTTTAATTAGAAGATCGGATTTAATTTCGTTTTAATTTTATCTGAAATCTTAAACTCCTTTATATAGACTCTAGGTCACGAAATTAATTCACCAAGGATTATTCTTTTCTTTTCCAACCGTCATAAAATCCCTCTTCCTCTTCCTTCTCTCCACTTTTCTCTTTTTAGGTCACAAAGGAAGATAAATAAGATTTTTGTCTTTTCTCATTTCTTTTTTTGTCTCACATTGGAGGCATGTGTAAGTAGGAGAAGACACAACACTGAGGAGGAACATAAAGAAAACATATTATTCGTAAAGAAGAGGTACGTCTTAGGATTTTACTGTGGATCTAATTTTTATCTATTTATATGGTTTTTATATTGTTATCAATAGATCTACAATAAGTAGAAGTAAATTTTCCTTATATATGAATTATTAAAGACAATATGGTTAATTAGCTGTCGATATTTCATGTATAATTATATATTTTTTTGGACCTCAACTTTAAGGTCGTGATAGTGACCACAATCGCCATTGCTGATGAATAAGGATTGCATCACTTCGGACGCGAGCCACATCAATCAGTTGAGAAGAGCTACACAAATCCTCGATGCGGGTCTCCCTGAATGCGAACCATTTCTACTTGATAACCCAATGTAAGTCACGTTCTATCAAGCTCGGGCTGCATCAAACCTAGGAAGAATTGATGATGACCCACCACTCGATCCGAACCATGTCCAAGCAGCATGATCCATGTTCACTAACAGATAAATTTTAGCATACGAGAGAGTTAATTGTGCCTATGAAATGGTCCATATTATGGCAAAAAATGGGTCATATTTGGCAATGAAATCATGATTGTTAAAGCATGAAGAAAATGGGTCGTGTCACACCCGATGTGAATTGTGTTCTTAGGAAATGTACTTGGTTGTATGACCCTAATTATGTTATGATGGATGTTATGAATTATGATTATGCTTATTAAAAGGGGTCCATAGGATAACTCGAGTTTAAAGAAAAGTTAAAAAAATTAATTAAGTTAATCAAGATAAAAGATGAAATCAGTGTGTCATCATCTGCATTGATTGTCAAAGGGAGAAAAAAAATGAAAATTCTGGGGTGGTGAAGGCAAGATATTTGTTATCATTATTCCAGTTGTATATGCTTCTCCACCCTATACTATAAATAAGAGTTAAAAAAGTATGGCTGGTCATGATGATGTATAGTCATTGACGACTATATATGAAAGTGTCATAGTTTTCCTTAATGCATGAATAGCTATTCACATGATAGGTGAAAGAAATAAAGAAGAGGCTTGCAATATGTTTTATGTGCAACAGTCTCAAGGCAAACTATGGTAAGTTATATTTATACTAATCCAGTATATTTTCTTTTATTTTTATTCTATTGAACCTTACATACTAGGCAATAATTCACGAGTGGTAAAACTCTCATATATCTAGGTTGCTACATATAATCAGGACTAAATGATTATAATGATAGCATGAGTGGCGTTGATGTTCGTGGCGATATATGTTATTGCACATGACTTGGATTAAGTTAGTTAGATGTTGAATAAACAAAGTTGTAATAAGAAGTATTTGAATTTTATTTTATTCGATTTTTAAATTTTATGATGGATAATGTGCTTTTAATCCTTATTTCTAATTAAGACTTCTATAACGCAAAGATTTACAATTTATTTTAGTTTTTGCATATGCATAAAATTTGTTGACCATATAAAGGCCTCATGTTAAGTTGATGGTGAAAAGTGAATAAGAGTTGTATCCCTAATACTCGTTCATTGAATAAGTATTTGAGCGTACTTTTGGGAGCATTACATTAAACCTACATCATTACTACTATTATTCGATATGGGTTTTATGCTCCAAGTTATGCTTCGCACCCTTGTCAGATCATTTGCAGTCTCGAGTTGTCATCTGAGTATTCAAGATGCCATAATTTTAATATTTCCTGTTGTTGGTCAGGTGATGATGTGTCCTTGTAGCTGATCTGGAGCTCGATACAAATTTGATGTGGATACCAAATGTATACTTCGAAACTGTTGATCCATTTTGGAATACAGTGAAGGTATAAAGTTGGATTGGCTTCTTGGAACTCATAGCTTGCATATGCTTCAAAACGGTGCTTAGGCATCATGGAAGTGTGACAGCTTATTAACTCCTGTTACATTGTATGACTCAAACGAGACTGATTAATTTTGAAATTGTGTTAGTAATTGATATCACAAGGTTGTTTAGTACAAACTGTTAAGTGTCAATTAAGCTTCACTGTACGGTACTCTCTCTTTCCCTCATTTTTTTATTCATTTGATCATGGCCACTTAGTTATCATTTATTTGGATCAAACTAAACATTTATGTAATTTTAGTCTGCGTGCAACATAAATCATTACTATCAGTAGTGGAGCCAGCAATTATTTTAATGGCTTCACAATTTATCGAGTTTTGAAGCGAATGATCGAGACAGTCTAAGTTCGAGCCACAAGTCACATTAATTTGTTATCCTAACCTTTATGTTCACTCCACACTTCCAAGTTCCAACTGAATTAGTTGAATTCTAGTGGTTTTGTATGCTAGCTTCCTCGGTAAAAAAAAAATTGATCTAATTTTCTCGATATATGTTATTTATTTTAATGATTAGTTGATATATTTTTCATTTTCAATATGAGTTGAAAAAATATTTAAATCACTTTGAGTTAGTTTTATATTTACTTTTCAAAACAATTCCACTAAAAATCTTCTCGGTCCTTTATATTTTTTTGAACAAAAGACCTTTTGTTAAAATATAGCAGCACACTATCTTGAATGTTTTAAAAAATGGCAATACCTCTCACATCGAACTGCAATCCTCGGAGTAGTAGCAGCATTTCAAGTGCTAGTTGTTGAGTTCAGCTAAGCAAAATTATAAATTCAAGAAGCATTTTAGACAAAATTTAAGTGATAAATAACTATCTTTTTAAATTCAGCACGTCTTAAGTATAATTTGGAATAATAAAAAAATAATTATGATAACATATCAACAAATTAAATGTACAAAAACAAATTTATTTTCTCAAATATAGAAATTATGATACAAATAAGTTATAACTTCCAAATCCTAAATTAAGAAAAATGCTATGAAGTAAAAGATATAATGAAAAGATTTAACATAATAATATAAGAATAATGAAACTGATTATAAGAGAGTTGATGACTTGATTATTAATATTAGTGTCAAATCACCAATATATGTGCCACATGAAAAAAAAACATTAGAATAAACATCAAGTGAGAGAATATTAAGCTGAAAAACTATATAAATTTTTATATTTATAAAATTACATATGAAAAAAGGAAGAAGACACTACAAAAAAATTAACATTTTCTGACGGAATTTCTGACGAAAAAATAAGAAAAATCCGTAAAGTTAGAAAAAAGCTTGTTGAAAAATATTTTCTGATGGGTTGTGAGCCCGTTAGAAACTCTGACGATATATATCGTCAGAATTTTTGAGGGGCATAAGGCCCCTCAGAAATTCTGACGGAATATTTGTTCTGTCAGAACTTTTTAAAAAAACTTAAAAAAACAATAATTTACAAAAAAATATTAATTAAAATATACTACATATTTCGTTCAAATATTCAATTTACATATCCTTATCCTTATCCTCATCGGTATCTTCAGGAGGAGCTTGCCCTTTCATCATCAGTCTCTACGTTTCTTTCATTTCTTTTCTTTGCGTACGTCGGGCTTGTTCCATCTGCATTTCAAATCGATGTTGCATATGTTGTTCCATTCATTCTTGCATCTGTTGTTCTATTTGCTTAAGTCGTTCATCAACACGTCATTGTATCTCTTCTCTTGAAGGGTCCGATACAGATTTGCGTGTTGATCCTAAGTCAACATAAGTGATAGATGAACTTAAACCACAGACGATTTTTGTTCGTGCCAACATGTTCCCTCCAAAGTTCTCTAGTTGACTTTGGCTTGCCTCCTTATGTAATTTGAGTCATATGCTCCGCTTATTCCATTTTAAATCCTTCCTGAAATATAATTATAAATTAAAAATTAGCTATGATAAAATATCGAATCAAATACTGAGAGATATTAATTGTAACGCCCCCAAATCCGACCTTGCCACCTAGCAAAATCATGACTTCAGGGACGCTACCACACAATATCATCACCTGTAGTTTGACAATTTGAACGGTCAACTAAAGGCCACATCATATAAATACAATATATGAAAACTAAACATCTCTGCTATATATAAAATACTCAGTCTGTTTCATCAATTTCAATAAAAGACTATCAGCCAACAATAAAATATAATACAAACTAAAACAATAGAGTTCATCATCCTCTCATGACAAAAACACAAGACTTAATCTTAGACCAGGATCCTCTGCCATGTGCAAGTAGACCATCACGAGCTGCATCATCATCAACACCATCATCAGTACCTAGATATCCTCAGNAAAAGTAGCAATTCATGTCTCAACTGGCGAGGTCCATATACTTTCTTTTCAATATACTTAAGTCATCATCAATATCATTATCTATTTATCTTGTCTTACATAAAGCATTCATTATCAATAATTGTGAGTCTTTATCAATGCAAGAAGATTCGGATTATCCCCCCAGTGCCAATGTGGGTCTCTCTCTGACCAAGTCTCCATATCCATACAATAGTTCTCGAAGGAACGCAATAGTTCCCTAGAGAAGGAACGCAATAACAATAATCACCTAAGGGACGTAATAGCCGAGGGGGTCCTCCTCTTCAGGATCAAGTTCAATCACAATCATTACAACTTTTAACTCATATCTTGAGCTAGGTTACCGTTTAAAGATACCTAAACCTACACCGCTCATCAATTCATATTCAATCAATAAGTACAATCACTGTCATCATGAAAATAAAACTATCTTTTTGACGATAATTGAATCTGGTAGCATCTGTCACAGCCCGTGACTGTTATGTCATGGCTCGTGAAGACATGGTCACGACCGTGACCGAGCAATGGTCGACATTCAATATGGTCACGGGCCGTGACAACTTTGTCACGGCCGTGACGGAACAGGGTCGTTTTTATGTTCACGGCTTGTGATTGCCGCCGTGATCGAATCGTCTTGCCCGTGATGGTCCAGCCGATGGGGTAATTTTTACTATCACGACCCGTGACGAAGTTGTCACGGCCGTGATCCCACAAGGTCCGATTCATGGTCACGACTCGCGATGAGCCAACCGATTTCTTTATACCTTTCCTCACGGCCCATGACGAAGTTGTCACGGCCGTGCCTGGGTGAATCTTCCATCGTCACAGCCCCGTAACCAGGTGGTCACGGGCGTAATTATCTCCATCACGGCCGTGACGGGAGTTCTGGGCGCATCCCGTCTACTGCCGCCGTCCTCGACTGCTTCTGTCACGGCCCGTGACAGGTGTGTCACGGCCCGTGACGAAGAATTCTTGGCGAAATCCGTGGTGCCGTCTGTCCGACTCCCTCCGTCACGGCCCGTGATACATCCATCACGGTCGTGACGGGAATTTTCTGGGCGAACGCCGCCCTCTTTCTCCTCTGAATCGATCCGAGATTCTTTCCTATGGCTACAGTAATATATGGAGATCTTTAACACTACATATTTCTCCAGTTTTCAGTCTTAACATCTCCATTATAAACATATTATAATTAGGAATGAACCTCTCTAATCAATCTATCACGTAGAGGAAAATTTCTAGGGCAGAACATAATATATTTGTCATGGGAGTTAAAACCAGAATAATAGCATATGATCATCATATAGAATCCATCTATAATTTCAATAGAAGACCTAGCATGCATCGATCTATCGAGAAAAATTATTCTACGGGAATCTGTCATTTTACATACTTTTATCTTCTATATGTCTCACGCCTTGGATGGTCTCTCTCCTTCTGCTCGTTGTCCTCTGCGTCACCTGACACCAATCCCATGGTTGAAGCTTCAGACAGAGAAGAAAGAAGAGAGGAGAAGGAGAGGAGAGGGAAGGGGAGAGGACTCACCTGACGGCTAGGGCAGAAATTAGGTTTTGATAAATTATTTTCTTAAGGTTAGAGATTTATATAGGTGAGCGATTAGGGTTTGGGTAGATTTTTAATTGGTCCAAACACTTATTTAATGATCCTTTAATCTAGACCGTCCATTTAATGTGATGAGGATTTGAGGTATTACATTAATATCTTACGTATATGTTCTATGCAAATTCTGAAACTCAACCCTTATCTTTGATAAGTTCTAAAAATATTTCATCTTCTGTGAGTTTTTCACCGCACTCCAATTCCTGAAAGAAATTTTATCAATAATTAATTTGGAACAAAAAATTTAATATAACAAATTAGAATACTTTAACATACCATTCTTTCAGTGGTGGTACCCTTAGAAATACCCCTTGAAAGTTGACGATCTATCTTCCTTCTTCTGAAGCATGCATGTGATATATTATGATCTGATTTAAGACACAACATCTGAACGACCAATGATAATTCAGAATGAGTTTCACACGTACCCGACCATAACGACTGATTTGAAGCATTTAATAATTCGTAAAATTTTTCAGCTTCTTCATTAGGTGACTCTTCATTAAATCTAACATATCCATATTGTGTTGATGTAGCATCGTCAACTAAGTTCTCATATCTATGTACAAAATCATCATCTGTTGCAAATTGATTAATTGACTCTTCATTACTATTAAAACTAGGTTCTTCTTCTCCAAAGTCGATCCAATACCAATAATTAGGTTTTAAGCCTTTTTTAATATGAACTCTAATAGTTTCAATTGATTAAAATACTAAGACGATTGACACACCCAAAATTTATGAAATATTCAACTCCATTCAAAAATTCTTCTGTAAGCCCTTTACGATCAGGATTTGTTCTATTATACATCCACCAACGAGTTTCCGGAGGAAATATTTTTCTGCAATAATTTATAACTCCTAAATTAATACAATAATATTCAAACAATTTCACAATTAATATTAAAAGTAAATAAATAAGCAAATTAATTGATATAAAATTAAATATCGAAGCAATATTCAAACAATTTCATAATCAATTAGTTATTTTTAACAATAAATAATAAAAAAATTAATAGCTTAAATTAACAAGTAACATTAAAATAATCATAATTACACCAAAAAATTATGACATAAATTTAAGTAACATAAATAAAATATTAAAATAATCAATATTAAACTAATGCATTAAATTAGTAATAATATTACACTAATTGAATCAACATAAGTAAAATATTAAACAAAAAGTTAACATAAATAATTGACTAAACCTAAATAACTAAAAAAAAATAAAAGAAGGCCCCTGCGCACAATCGCGTAGGAGCCTAGGTGGGCTGGTGCACGATCGCGCACAGGAGCCATGTGTTCCCTGCTCGCGCAGGGCTCCGTGAGCCTCTGCGTGACCACGCGTAGGGTCCGCCGGCGACCCTACGCGCCGGGACCAAGTGGCAAAAAAAACAAAAAAAATTACCTTTTCCGTGAGCGGGAGATCGAAGAGAAGGCGGCCAGAGAAGAAGGAAAAATGAGTGCGCAGAGAAGGGGGGAAAGATATTTATTGACGATTTTCTGACGGATTTTCTGAGGGAAAAAGTCCTTCAGAAAATAAAAAATATTTTTTTTGCTCACGAACTTACTATGTACTCACGGGTGGCGGGCGGGGGGTCACAGGCTAAATTTCTGACGGACTAGCCACCCGTCAAAATTTCTGACGAGAAATGCGCTTATCAGAAATTCTGACGATCGGAACCCGTCAAAAATTCTGGCGGGTATCTGTCCCACAGAAATTGATGGGTCTGAAATGGGTTTTCTGAGGAATTTTTTCCTCAAAAATTTTTGTCAGTATTTGTGAGGGAGTTTTTTCTGTCAGAATTTTTTGTAAAAAAATTAAAATTTTCTCGTAGTGAGAATATGTAAAATAAAAAAAATGGTGGAGTTAGAATTTGAAACCCTTCAGATTGGGTATAACATAGCGCCCTAACAGAGAAGAAAATGTGTATATCTATAATTTATACAATTTTCTAGTGCCTGCGCTAGCAGCATATGATTCCACATCTTATTACTATTGCTAACTGTTAGACAGTAGTATAAGCAAGATTAATAATGATGTCTAAGAAAAGATAATGCTGTAAGATGGAATGAACGAATAGTGCAAGTCCCTCTCATATACAATTACAAACCAAACACTCTAATCAAAGTTCATGTATAAACGAAAATAAATTAATTCATGTATAAATGAGCGTGAGTCTTTTTATGCATTTTTTGCGTGTTGTTGCCTTTGTAAGAAATGTGCCAACTTTTGTTTCTAACTGTTCGAACTTAATTTGCTAGTTGTACCCAACAATCATGTTAACCCCATAATTATTTACTACTGCCTACTGCCATCCTAAGTTTTGTTCATATTTAACATACAGAAAAGTGTCAAATTAAGCCAACGTAAAGACCTTTTTCAAAAACAACTCTCTCTCTCTCTCTCTCTCTCTCTCTCTCTCTCTCTCTCTCTCTTTATATATATATATACATATCTATATATATTACCTACCCATACTAGTTTCTTTGTCATATTTAACAAACAGAAAGGGAACAAATTGAGCAAATGAGAATATTTATTGCATATAATATTCCTTCTTTTAAATCAAGTGTTCCTAAGAAAAAGCCAAATAGTACTGCCTTATTTTGATATGTTTTAATTAATGCCACTCTACTTAAATTAGTTAATGAAATGTATATTCTGACAAGAGAGATATTTGTTTCTCAATTTTTTGACCGAAAATGGGTGCTGGCCGTGGATAACAATACTATATATATATATATATAT
>LTAE01004237.1:10718-21754 GCA_001647135.1 Pontederia paniculata | reverse complement strand
TATAATACAAATTATTTATTATTATAGTTAATAATTATTTAAACCAAAAAATTATGAAAGTATTATTTTTAGAATAATATTTTGTGACAATAATTTTCTAATAATTATTTTTTAATAATTTTAGCCGATATATTTTATAAAACTTGTTGTTATTAAAATATTAATTTTATATTACTTATTATAATTTTTAAATTCAAATCCAACTTATTGTTATTAAATATATATTCTATATTTTTTATTCTCACTTTTCATCCAAACACTCTTAGAACTTATCTATAATCATTACATTTTTAGTTCATCCAAACACAATTAGAATTAATCTATCAAATCAAACTATTCATCGGAACTCGGAGAACCTCCGGTTCAACTTGTCAAACTAGGCCTTAGAAAATTTAGAATTGTGTGCCAAGTCCGTTAGCATAAAGATCAGACAATGATTATTAATAAACTATTTTTTTTCTCATGAACTCAAAGGGGAGATTTGTGGAGCTTGCACTCTTTGATGGGCAGATTAAGGAGATAAAGAAGTTTATCTTTAGAGAGCAAAAAGTTAAGAATATAGATAAATTGAGTAGATTTATGATTTTTTTATATTATAATCGCAAATAATTAATTACATGTGGATATTATTGCTCTGGATTATTTTAACATTCTCAAAGAATATTTGATTTATTATTCCTAATCGATTATAGTTTAGACATAGAGAAATATTTGGTAGACATTGTAATTTATTTGAGATATAATGATATTTATTTATAATTTTCCTATGATTTTTTTTTCTCTTCATCATAGAACTTTTTTCATGTAAATTTATTTATTTTTCTATGCACTGGGCGGATATTTAATTAATACATAGGAACCCAAATAAAATTCTCAATTAAAGGAAGTGAACTTTCTCTATGAATGTTTTTGTATATCTTGATCATAAAACGGTATAATTTATTAATTAAATGGAGGGTATGTCATGTCGATCTCAATTAGAAAACCGGAAATGCAAGACTGTACTATAATAACCATCTGGATCAGGTAAGATTAGAAGATCTTAATTTCCTAATAGGTTTTCCTTTCCATTTTTCAAATTAAGTTGGTGTTCATCCATTTCCCTTAACAAATATCTGAAAACACCCTCACAGAACGTTGAAAATTAAGATAACCTTGTAAATGCTAATTATTTTCAACATTATTAGTGTTGGAGATAGTAGATGGAGACTGATAATCCAATCTCTATTGGCGCCGAGAAATTTTTTTCTAAGAATACATATATAATTTTTTTATTTTATAAGTGGTGGTTCTAGCTGCATCATATATATGTCATTTTTGGAGTGGTTATGTACTCTGGTGGGTTTGAACACAACACAGTGAAAATCCTTTGTGGCCGTCATGGACGTAAGAGATCCATCTCCGAATTACGTAAAATTTGTGTGTGTTTTTTTGTGTGTTTGTAGATCTTTCTTTTTATGTTCTTTTTTATTTCCCAACAACTAGTATTAGAGCCACAATGTTAGTGGACGGTGGGAGCGATGACGATAAATGATGGAAAGATCAAAATTGAGAAGTTCGATGGTAAAGATTTCACATTCTGGAAGACGCATATCGAAGACTATTTGTATTAGAAACTACATCAACCACATTCAAAAAATAAGTCAAATACCATGAGCGACGCAGATTGAGTACTATTGAACCAGCAGTCCCTAGGTGTTGTTAGATTGACGTTGACTCGTAACGTCGCCTTCAACATCGTGAATGAGAAAATCATGATGGGTTTGATAAAGGCGTTATTAAACATGTTTGAGAAATCCTCTGCGTCAAATAAGGTCTACTTGATGTGAAGGTTATTTAATCTGAAGATGTCTGAAGGGGCTTCTATCACGGATCACACCAACGAATTCAATATCATCATAACACAATTTAGTTCAGTGAGTATTACTTTTGATGATGAAGTTAAGACCCTAATCTTATTATTTTCCTTACCAGAAAGTTGGGGCGCCACCGTGACGACAATTAATAACTTCCAGTTCTATCAGATTAAAACTCAATGATATTTGATACTTGATTCTAAGCGAGGATATTCGCAGAAGAAAATCTGAAAAAAAATTGGTGCGGCTCTGAGTGTAGATAGCAGAAGAACACAACAACGATGCATAATCCAAGTAGATCAAAATCTAGACGACGAAGTCAATCAAAGCATGACGAAAAATCTTGTAAATTTGTATGTTGAAATTGTGAAAAGAAATGTCATCTGAAGAGAAATTGCAGAATTCCAAAGAAGAAGTCAAAACTATGAGGAGTCAGCCAATGTTGCAATAGAAGAAATTTCATATGCTTTAATTCTACCTCATAAATGAAGTGTATGGAAAATTATACTATTGAAAATTTTGAAAAGGTTTATCTTTCTAATGATAAACCCTTAAATATTGTGGGAAAGGGTGATGTGAGGAACTCGACAGATAATGAGACTATCTGGAAGCTAAAAGATGTTACAGATATATCAGGATTGAAGAAAAAATTAATTTCTATGAGACAACTTGATTATGAGGGTTATGCTAAAATGTTTGTGGGTAACTTTTGGAAAGTCACTAAAGGTGCTATGGTAGTAGCACGAGGCAATAAATTGGGTACCTTGTATATGACAACAGACACAAGAAATTCTATAGCAATTGCTTACTCAAACAATACGACCGACATGTGGCATTGTAGATTTGGACATATGAGCGAAAAAAGAATGAAAGTTCTACATAAAATGAGTTGTCTACCAGATTTGAAGTCAACTGATGTTGGATTTTGTGAAGACTATGTGCTGAAAAAATAAAAGAAGGTCAGTTTCTACAAAGTGCCAAGGACACCGAAGTGTAATAAGTTAGAACTTGTGCACACTGATGTGTGGGGATCATCTCCAGTTCCATCTCTTGGAGGGTCACTATATTATGTGACATTCATCGATGACTATTACAGAAAGGTATGAGTTTATTTCTTGAAAAATAAATCTGACGTATTTTCTACTTTCAAAAAATGGAAAATGCAGGTTGAGAATGAAACTAGTGTCAAAATCAAATGCTTGCGATCTGATAATGGCCGTGAATATGTGAATCATGAGCTCAAGCAGTTCTGTGGTGAACATGGCATCAGAATGGAGATGACGATTCCAAGAACACCACAACAGAATGGTGTGGCTGAGCGAATGAACAAAACACTCAATGAATGAGCCAAGAACATGAGAATCCATGCGGGACTACCTAAGTCATTTTGGGCAGATGGAATAAATACAACGACATACCTGATCAACCACGAACCATCTGTATCTTTGGAGAACAAATTACCAGAAGAAATCTGGAGCGATAAGGAGGTAGATCTCTCTCATCTGAGGATATTTGGTTGTCTTTCTTATGTGCATATAGATTCTGCATGTAGAGATAAACTTGATGCTAAATCTCGAAAGTGCTTCTTTATTGGATATGATTCTGATGAATTTGGATATCGTTTCTGGGATGATGAAAATAGAAAAATTATTAGAGAAAGAAATGTTATATTTATTGACAAGATCATGTATAAAGATAGACATTTTGTAGAATCCACAATGCAAAAGAAGAAAATATAACTCAAATTGAACTTGAGAGCATATTAGATGAGGATGTTGCTGGATATCAGAAAAACGCTATGCAGTTAGAACCTGAACCACTACAAACGGGACAAAGTACACCACCATCAATTAGAAGATCTACTACAGAGATCAGACCACCAGTTAGGTATTCTTCTTCACTGATTTTTATGTTGTTAACTAATGCTGGTGAGCCAAAATGTTTTAGGGAAGCCTTGGAGGTACATGATTCTGTTAACTGGGAGTTAACAATGCAAGAAGAGATGAATTCATTGATCAAGAATAAAACATGAATGCTTACTGAATTGCCTATAGGGAAAAAGATATTGCATACCAAATGACTGTACAAGATAAAAGAGGAGATTATTAGCAACAAAAAGTACAAAGCAAGACTAGTTGTTAAAGGTTTTGAGTAGAAAGAATGTATAGATTATATTGAAATATTTGTTCCAATTGTGAAATTAACAACTATTAGATTGGTGTTGAGTATAATTGTAGCTGAACTTACATCTTGAACAATTAGATGTAAAAAAATATTCCTCCATAGATATTTGGAGGGGGATATTTACATGAAGCAACTAGAAGATTTTCAAGTTCTTGGAAAAGAAAACTTAGTTGGCGAGTTGACCAAGAGTTTGTATGGCCTAAAGCAAGCTCCTCGACAATGGTACGAGAAATTTGATAATTTTATTATTCGCAATGACTTTACAATATATTTTTCTGACCATTATTGTTATATCAAATACTTTAATAATTCCTACATCATATTGCTCTTGTATGGGGATGACATGCTCATCGTAGGTTCAGATATGAAGGACATTAGAAAAGTCAAGGAGCAGTTATCAAGTGTGTTTGAAATGAAAGACTTGAGAGTTGCAAAGAAAATATTTGGGATGGAGATTGTTCGTGATACAGAAATATGTACTTTGAAATTGACTCAATAAGCATATATTAAGAAGGTGCTTGAGAGATTCTCTGTGCAGCATGTGAAGTCTGTGCAAACATCTTTGGAAGTCATTTCAAGATTTGTAAAGATCAATCAACCAAGACAGATGAAGAACGTCACTACATGTACAAGGTTCCTTATGCATCAGCAGTAGGTAGCCTTATATATGTCATGGCAAGTACCAGACCGGACATTGCTCATGCACTGAGAGTTGTCAGCAGATATATGTCAAATTCAAGGAAAGAACATTGACAAGCAGTTAAATGGATCTTTCGGTACTTAAAAGGAACAAAAGATATGAGACTTTGTCTCAATAAAAGTAATTTGGATCTGAAGAGTTTTGTTGATGCAGACTTAGGTGGTGACATTGATACTGCTAGAAGCACCATCGAATATATCTATACCTTAGGTGGCACTGTTATAAGCTGGATGTCTCAGTTGCAAAAGGTTGTTGCCCTTGCTACTACTGAATAAGAGTATATAGCTATGACAGAAGTCTGCAAAGAGATGATTTAGCTAACGGGTTTTCTTGAAAAACTAGACAAGGTGCAAGAAAAATCAAGTTTGTTCATTACATATATATATATATATATATATATATATATATATATTGGAATGGTTATGTACTCTGATGATTTTAAACACAACATAGTAAAAATCCTATGCGACGATCGTGGACGTAGAAGATTCATCTCCGAATTATGTAAAATATGTGCATATTTTTTTTGTGTGTTTGTGATTTTTTTCTTTTTTTGTTCTTCTTGATTTCCCAACAATCAGTAAGCATAATCATGAATTCAATTGATTGCGAGGAATTATATAAGGGAATTTACATAGAGACTTTTTCCATATTTCCGTCATGATTTATATGGGAAGATGACGACGTGTTCATTTTTGCTATCAAGATAATTATTCGACTTCCGAATTAACCCGAATTTCTAATCATAAAATTGCTCGTGATACTTAAATTAATTAAGTGTTATATATGTTTGTCTAATTACTTGAAACAAGGTTGCATAACAGCGTGAGTGCTTAATTAAGATTGATTGATTTAGATGCATGCCATAAAGTTAATTAATCTCAAGATCAAATTAAACAAGTAAGGACATATACATCGGTTTCAGAAGATCCGTGAGTCCATGTAAGAAGATATAAATAAAAAAAAATGGTATATAAGTTTTACCGATAAAAATAAGCTCAAAATTTCTCAAATGATATTTTTTGTACAGTACAAATTGTCGTAACTAGCACTTATAACCTCATATATCAGATGTAACTGAGATATTGGTTCCAAATTTTCCAATTGATTCAGTCTTTCAGAAGTAATATAAGTTAGTCTTCCAATAGTTTGTCTCAACAAGTCGCTAAAACACTTCAATTCCCAGAAGTGTTCATATTCTCTTTACTGATGCAAAATATATACACCAGAAAATTAAGCTGACAAGAAATAACTGAAAGTTAGCGCATAAAACATACCCGTGAGGGAGGAAGGGAGGGAGGGAGAGAGCGAGAGAGAGAGAGAGAGAGAGAGAGAGAGAGAGAGAGAGAGAGACGGCCATGCATCCTCAAACTAAAAGGGGTAAATTGCTGCTATTTACAAGATCCTCTCCAAGAAGTGGAAAATTTTTAACACCTGCCCATGTTTCCTTAAGATATGTCAGACGAATAACTTTGTAAGCAAGGGAGAGTGACCGGAAAGAGTGAGAAGGCAGCAGACTATGGAGTTCCACGCCTTGTTCGCCCTCGTGGTGGTATTGAGTATGCACTGGAAGTGGTCGATATCGCATGGAATTCTCAGGATCCCTTCCTGATGATACCCAAACTCCATTGCTGCCAACTCCAGCAACAGTATGAAGCAAGGGTGCATGAGGACCTTGCTGCGCACCACAACTCTCTCCATGCAGTCTTCGCCTGTCCCAACCAACACCGGGACGCAGCCTCTGGGCACAACACTTTTCTTGACCATGTTGTCAATTTAATCTGATTTATTTCCTGCAGGAGTATATCGCAACTTCAACGTAGCTACGTCCAGAGCTCCAGTTCGTATATATAGCTGAAGTATTACTTCTCCTGCTGCGAAACCCTTATAATATTTCCACAAGCTGATGAATATTGACTAGTTCAATTCAAAAATCTAACATTAAGATATCAACTTCTTTCAACAAACTACAAATTTAATTATGTGATCTTTCTTATCACTCAAATTACACTTTATCATTTAAAGAACACAAAAATTATTAGTTTAGTTAGTCCATTAGCTTTGACATTTATAATACTAATTAAATATTACCTTGTTTTTGCTCTTTTCCCTGTTTCTTGATGTCTGTTGTTTCATTTCCATGTGCCAAGAGAAGAAATATGTATTACCAGAGGAATCTAGCCACTGCCCTTGGCATTGGATAATGATGAGCAAACAGGCACCGAAAATCTAAAAGTTCTCGCAGGCCATATATTTAAATTATGATTTTTAGTATGTGTTTAATGAACATACCAAGTGACAGGTGAACGACAAGAAACATGCATCATTAGTTAGAAATTGAAAATATGATTCACAATATATATATAATGAAAACTTGATGGCTATTGTATGTTTAACTTAGTATGTATATATATACAGCTTAATTAGTTACATAGTTTAAGTTCTTTTAGTATGTCATAGAAAAAGATATGTACAAAAATAGAAAATGATTTATATGTAGCAAGGTTCTTCATTATGAACATGACAACATAATATACAAACATGCATTATTGAACTTTTCAGTTTCAAAAGGTCTCCATGTGGATGAACCCTACAAGTTTACGTTTTTCTTCTAAAAATCCTGCCAACTTCTAGCGGTGTTGATTAAGAGTAGTCCACATCGTTAGTTGAAGTAAATTTTATATTAGGCTTCCATTAGAAGAAAGATTATTCTCTAATTGTGAGTGGCCTTTTGAATTATATCAAGTTCTACCTCCGAAATAAGCTATTGCAAGCATTGGTGGATATCACCATCATAATGCTCACTGTATTGTATTAAAACCACAGTCTCGAGAATATAAGATGACGGTTTTGATCAAGGGGGTTTTGCCATTTACATATTTTACTTTTTCTTTTTTTCTTGAGATCATATTTAGTGGATTAAAGTATCAAAGTTGATAAAGACCGACTATATAATATGACTATATATTAATGCTGAAAAGAACATTTTTTTTGCTCCCTAGCTCTAGTGACTGGAGATAGACTTGTTAATATATTTGTCTTATCCTTCTATGGGTTATATTACATAATGTGCTTCGAATGGTGGGCGTTTCTGTGGGCGTTGAAATGGTGGTTTGGAATTGTCTCTCCAATGTTAAGTTCTAAATGCGTGGATCAGCAAAACCATTCAGTATCAACAATCTTTGTTGTGCATGCTGTTCATGTTTAAGGAATTATGTAGGCCGCTAAGTGATTAAAGAAATTAACCCTAATTAATTTCCTAATTTAATTTTCTTCTCTGATTTACAGGCAAGCTGGCTACTATATATTGTAACTTCTTTCATGCATGTAACAGAAAAAAGAAATATATTTATAATATATATGAGGTTGAGGAGATGAAAGTACAATGCATTAAAAAAAAGAGAATAATCTCGTTTTAAGGCAGAGTGTAGTACCATGTATAAGAAGATCCCTCACTTGCACATTCTTTTTATACTATGTTAATTAAACAATGATTAGTTTATAAAGATATAATTTTTTTTTATAATATCTCACAATCCATGTATTGATTAACAAATTAAAACAAAAATATTTAATGATATTTATCTATCTACATATTACCGAATAGGATCTACATAGTAATTAGGATAAAAAATATTAGCAAAAACTATTTAGACAAAATGAAAGGAACAAAATACTAATGTATTATAGAAAACATATATTAAAATTTACAAGATCAGCTTAATTTGATTAAAAAAATTTAAAGAAAATGCAATTACAAAAATAAATATTGTGGTAGCAAGACAAACATAATTACATGATATTATATAAAAAATAGGATAATTTTGCATAAATAAGATATCATGTAATTTAAATAGTTATATATATATATATATATATATATATATATATATATATTAGACATGATGTGGTTGTTAAATTAGTTAAATATATTTAAAATGAAAATAATTAAGATCATATTATAAAAACTAAGTTGACTAAAAATATGATATAATTAAACATGTTAAAAAAAGATATTTAAACAATAAAATGATTGGTAAAAAAAATTGGACGATAAAGAAAAGAGAACATATATATATTAAGAAAAAATAAATATGTAGCGCACATATACAGTAACGATATTTTTTATATAAATGAATAATGTTCAACGTTATTTTTTTTGTGCACTATACTAAAAGTCACAGTATGTGATATCAGATGTAGTCATTTTCTACCTCTGTTCTCGATGTATGTGAATCAATGATGCACTTTCCTATTTTGAATATAGAATCATAATAAAAAATATGTAGTAACTAAAATATAATCTTTCATTTTACGATAGACATATGAAAGAGTTGGACAGCATTAAAAATAGTTGAGAATCAAATTGTGGAGCAGTGATAGTAGATTCTGAGTTCATTCTTCATGACTGTGACATACATCTTCTAACCTTTTTATCTTTACATGCCTCATTCATGAACTATACTTTTTCTAATCTTTTAATTTCCTATTTCAGCTTTTTTACATCAGGCCTGCGAACATCCTCAACAACAAGAAAAGAAAGAAAGTATAGAACATTTTTTTTTCAAAGAAAAATTCGCACAAAAAGAATGCATTGTCATCTGGAGCATGCAGAGATGTTGGAGACCATTTTCCTGAAGCGTAGAGCACTGTATGGTATTCTGATGACACCTGCGTTCCTGTATCCGTACTCCTGCGCGGCCATGTCGAGCAAAGCCAAGAAAGATGGCTCCTTCAGCAGCCTCACATGCACAAGGACCCTCTCCACCTCATCCCCCGCCTCCTCGCGTCCAACGATCATCGGCACATAACCTTTCGGCGTGATCCTCTCCATCTCCTCTTCTTCGGCGCCGCCAGAGCTGGCGAGCAGGAGGTCGTTATGCCGCATCGTCAGCGTCCCGGCCTTCTTCCTCCTCCAGAACATGGCCGCCCGCCTTGAGAGTAAGATCTCAGAGTTATAAGATCCGACGTACTGCAGTGCTGAACGAAGCATGCATGGGTGGGATACATATATAGGAGGAGAACCTCCAGGTTATGCTTCTATACGAAGGTGAGGCGTGCATGCGTGTGTTCACTTTCTAATACATGTCTGAAACGCAGGAATAAATGTGGTTCGTACGTATGACCATGCAGCGAAAGAACGAGTCTTGTTTCGTTAGCTACGTGCCATGGGGCGCTTATTCTGATACTTCTGCACGAGACTGGTCAAAAGGTCTCAGCACACGCATGCACCCTTTTCCTACTGCAGGCCACTTAATTTGGGTTTACAATACTGCATGTGATTTGAAATTTACTTGCCGAAAAAGAAAATTATACTGCATGCAGTTTGTGGCAATCAATTTTAGTAGTCAGCTGGTTGACAACTAATGATAAGACAGAATTAATATTAGAAAAAAAACTTGAAACGGTAAAAAATGCGTCAAACAAAGTTATTGGACTAATTTTATATTTCTCAGTCATAATTTTTAAGGTCAAAATTTGCATCCAGTTGATCGATTTATTGTTAAATATGATTGATCAAAAGCCTCACCACATGCATGTACCATTTCCCAACTTGCATTGGTTTAAATTTTGGTAGTCAAAGTAGTCAGCTTGTACGAATACAACTAATGATAATGGAATTAATTAAAAAATATATTTTATATGTATATGTATAAACACAAGAAATATACATATTAAATCGTCTGTCTGTCACAAAAGTTGATCGGCGGATCTAAAGGTACTTAAACGGTCAAAGTTATTCGCAAACAACTTTGATGGACTAATTAAACAATTAATAATATCCATGTCACTAGTACAAGGTAAATTCTAGAAGATAACATGATGATCGAGTTGTTGGATGCATATATTTGGGCACTTTAATTTCTGATATGTAGAATGTCTTTAGCTGCATTTGTATTTCTAACAACAGGCATTTACATATGTGTCTATAACCCAAATGCTGCGTGCTTAATAAAGAAAATAAGCGAAGGAAACAATTAATATCATTATTCAGCTAATTAATTTGGATTAACCCAGTAACTAATAAACTAGTGATACCATCATACATTACTATTAAGTAAATACGTCATAATTATTAATTATTTCCTCCACAATTGATACAAATATATCTTAATGCTAACAAATTAAAGTTAATAATGAGAGAAAAAAATTCAAAATAAACATTTCACAAAAAAGGAAAGAAATATATTTATATATATTTCCTATTTTAATTTTTTTTCAAATTTTCCCGATAATAAATTCAATTTGTTTAATATATATATATATATATATATATATATATATATGTATATATA